>JAIUZE010074333.1:0-134486 GCA_022085475.1 Heliosperma pusillum | reverse complement strand
CCTCTGGCTACCCACGTCGGCCTTATACTCGCAGGTTGGATGCCGCAAGAGATATGTTTAGCTGTACCCGTCCTACCTTATCTCCACATGCAAGACTTGTACTTGCAGGCATTGAATCTGTTATTGCAAAATACGAGGTTAATGATCCGGAAGTCATCAGTATCATCAATATTGTTCCGGAATGTTGGTGGCAGTGTGAGAAAAGCTTTTTACACTTAACCGGAATTGTTCCGGATTATTTAACATCTTTATTTATTTGATGTCGGATGAATGTAATGTACTTTAATATAAAATCTAGGTTATTCCTAATGAAATCAATGATAAAGAATGTTGTTTAAAGTGTTTGAATTGATGTTCAATATTTTGATGTTTGATCAATATATAGCGATAATCTACTATATATATATAGAAGTATATAAAAAAGGGTTTAGGGTTTAGGGTTTAGGGTTTAGGGTTTAGGGTTTAGGGTTTAGGGTTATTTTGAAGTAACACACGTATACTAATAATGATACTTAATAATTAAAAGTGATCCGACCCGAAAATGATACTTAATAATCATCCCGCGGATAATAAATAATGATTTCTATCGAATTAAATAAAATAACCCGATACTAGCGAGCTAATTAATTTTGGGTCGGACAGTTTCAGGTTTGTGATGCAAAAACGGCCCGACGAATCTAACTACCTGATCGGAATAATATGGCCTATTATTATTAATAATAATAACCATTTATTTGTTTATATAAAACGTATGTACATACATACATACACAACAATATAATATATATACATATATATATTATATATAATAGGTGGTAAAAAAGCAATAAACCGTCCTTTTTAATTAATTTGAGCATATATATATATATATGCATCGTCAATATATCCGTCCCTTTTATTAGCGTACTTGGATGAACGAAGTCGATCGACCCCATATATATATATATATATATCATCATTATTTAATTTGGGAAACATTGACGTACGTGTATATATAATACTTACTTGAATTGCATGTATGTGCATTGATGAATCTGTTATTATTGCAAATTGTAGTACGAGCGTCGTTAATTAATGATCCGGAAGTCATCATCATTTAATTATATATTATATATATATATATCATCATCAATATTATATTAATTATCATCAATATTATTGCAATAAGTAGTACATATATATATATACGAGGTAATTAATAATGACACGTGCCCCCGACCCGGCCCAAAAGCGATCGACCCGAATTGAAGTACGTAGCTACGCTTGCTCTGATCTAGAAAGTGGATTGCCCGATCCGTAACTGCTGGCCTGGCCACCCGATCGATTAGTTTCAGGTTAACTAGTGATGCATGATAATTATAATAACCAGTTCCTTAATTAAAAAGAAAATGACCCGATTCGAGGTAATTGGACCAAAAACTAAAAATAATTAATAACTAACCCGATCGATAAAGTTATTAATTACAAACCCGCCGAATCTAACCCGATTGGAATTGATTCCCAGGCCAAACCCGATCCGAGCTAATAATTAAACGTAACTTACGCCTATAAAATAAAATTTAGAGCAAAGTAAAATAAATTAAATTAAATTCAGAGCAAAGTTAAATAAATTAATTTAGAGCAAAGTTAATGAGTTTATTTCGTGCCTCAAATTTTAATACCGCGCGCGCGTATCTGAAAAATTAAAAAAAATATACATAATCTATAAAAACGGTGTTTTAGAATTTCACCGTTGTTATTACTTTCAACAACGGGTTATAATAAATAAACTGTTGTCTTAGTGTTATTACTTTCTACAACGGGTGTGCTTTAACCGTTGTCATTACTCTATAACAACGGTGGTTTGTAGGATAACCGTTGTCAATAGTTTCTCTTAATAAACCCTTTAGTTTCTCTTAATAAAAAATAATTTACAATCCTATAGAGTAAATTTTACACACGTACATTATCATCATCATTCTCCTCGTTTACAATCATCCTCGTTTACAACACAAATCTTGCAGTTTAGTATCATCATCATCCTCCTCGTACTCGTGATCATCATCCTGTTCTCTTTATCATCACCCTGTTCTCATTTTCTTTATCAGGTAATTTTTGTGTTTCGTCTTTAGGGTTTTAAGATTGAAGTTCATCTTTTTGTTTTCATTTTCTATTTATCGTTCTCTTTATCATCTAGTTTCATTCCTTTCTAAGTTTTTAGAGTTTTAGAATCTCTGCATGACTCTTTATTTGTTCAGTTACTATTTCATTCATTTCAAGGTCTTAGGGTTTTAGAATCGCTGTATGCATGACTCTGTTCCGTTACTATTTCATTTATTTTGAAGGTCTTAGTGTCTTAGGATTATCATGGGTGAAAACGGAAAAGAGTAGACAACAATGATAAGGGGGATAAGCCTGGTGAGAGGGGTGCTTCGAAGTGCTCTGCAGCCCTTGCAGCTATATCGGCAAAAACGCCGATGGAAATAAAATGGAGTGTGAAAGGTGTTCCTACTGGTCCAAATGCTAGCCATTTAGCCACTTGGATTGGAGTTACAACCAAACAGTTTGTGCCTATAGATTTAGATGATTTCAGGAATATAAATCCTTCATTGCAGAACTTACTCTTGAAACGTATAAAGGTATGATAATATCTTTAGCTAAACACCATTTTATTTTGCATAAGTTACTATTACATAAGGCAGGAAGCCGTATAAAGGTTCGTATAAAGGTATGATATTAGACAGCCGCTTATTAGTATATATGATGATGATGCAGGAAGCTTTCGATATTCCAGACTGCCATGATAAGTATCTATTACGTAAGGCAGCGGCAGTCTTAAGGCAGTGGAGGTGTGACCTTGCCAAATTACACTTGTATGTGGACAAGGAGACGGGGCAGATGCATAAGAGCCCACCGACAAAGTACCCCCACATCACTCAGCAACAATGGGATAATTATAAGGCGAAACGAGCTACTGAAAAGTTTCAGGTTAAGTATCCATGTCATATGTTTACATTTTTGTAAAACTCTACTTAAGGTTACATTTTTCTAAAAGTTTCAGGTTACATTTTTCTAAAACTCTACTTGTATCTATAATTTTCTAATTGTCTCATCTACTTGCGATTTTATATGATTTGAAGAGCGTTAGCGCCATAAATCGTGCTAACATCTCACAGAAGCGGGGGGTATATTATGGTTCTCGAGGCGGTTACAGATTGATAGAAGAAAATCTCGTAAGTAGCATCTATATATTAGATTTTTTTAATCATACTTTGACTTGATATACATGTATACATATATTATTTTTGAGTTAACGTGTAGGTGTCAAAAGGTGTGACCGACTTGAATCGGCACGTAACTTATAAAGAAGGGCACACGCCTAAAGGATCCCGAACATGTAACGAATATGATCAGGAAGTCTTGGCCAACATAGTAAGTATTATTTTTATTAAGACGGGTTTTTAATAACTTTAATGTTCAATTCTTGTATGTCTAACTATCTATTTATTTTAGTAACAAAAATTAAATTAAGTTTATTTAATATATTATAGGAGAATGTTCTGAAGGAGGTTGCGGAAGGGAAATTCACTCCGAGTGGTCGTGACGACGTTCTTGCTAGAGCGATCGGCCGTCCCGAGCATCCAGGTCGATTAAGGGGCGTCCCATTACATGTCGGCGTCACGAAATATTATGGGACAACTAGCTCGAACAAGAAGAAGAAAAATAAGGGGAAGGCTGACATGGTACGTATACCATTTGTTATTGTCATTTAAAATTCACATGTTATTGTTTTAACAAATTGCTGATTCTACATTTTGGGCGTGCAGGTTCAGTTATTGGCCTCCGTGATACTGAAGATGAATTCTGGGGGCAAGCCTTCCGAAGAAGAATTGAAGATGATGGAGGATGTCATTAAAAAGGGTGAGGTAGTGCAACAGATTTGCCAAGAGGCAGACACTACTACCTTGCCAATACATGAGGAGACGGCTGAGAAGATGGGTGAGGTACCTACTGCTGTCGAGGTTTTAATACCTCAAGCCGATAAGGTAAATATGATTTTTTTTTTCTGCATTTGTTCTTTCTAGCAGCCATGCCTTTGATTGGTTTATTTTATTAGGTAAATGAGTCGGAAAAGGGGACGCAACTTGAGGAGACGGGTGAGGTACCTAATGCTGCTGAGGTTTTGATACCTCAAGCCGATAAGGTAAATACGACTTAACCATTTTGAACCTCTGCATTTGTTCTTTCCAGCAGCCATTGCATGCCTTTGATTGGTTAATTAATTTTATAAGGTAAATAACTCTGAAAAGGGGACGCAACTTGAGGAGCCGGCTGAGAAGACGGGTGACAATAAGGAGGTATGTAGAATATAAGAAGTTAGTATATGCTGTCAGTGCTAAATCTGGTATGGACATGTTCAAGTATAATAGCCTACCCACCAACAATAAATACTTGTAACTAACTTTACATTATATACTCAATATAGATCATTTATGATATCTATTATATTTTGGTATTTAGTAAATAATGTGTATTCTTCAGGCCACAAAAAGGCGGGTAGTTGTTCGTCTCGCCGACCCTTCATTCAAAGAGAATGTGATTGTTGCTCGGGGTTTCGTATACCCAAAGCCCAAGGACTCAGCGGAAACCATCTTGGTTCATGGCGTACGACTCTTGCCGAAGCATGCAAAAGTGGGGATAGTGGGAGTCGTGAAGGGCTATGGAACCCGTAAACTGCCCGTCCCAGTCCGCGACGACATAGTAATACTAGCAGATGCGGTTAAATGTTTTGTCCAATGGCCTCAAAGCCACATTTTCTTGGCTCGTGATTGTAAAATTCAACAGAATGTAGACGGGGTTAGAAAAATACATCTAATTTAACCCGCCTTTTGTCTTTGTTCATCACCTTCATAAATAGTGAAATTTATATGTTTTATTTTTGTTTTGTAGGTAACAAAAAACATGGATAAGTCTAACTCGATAGACAATAATCTTTCTACTACCTCGTCAATACAACAACTTGATGAGGTATTTAATCAACTCTCTTTATATTTTAAGTTCTACTATCGCCTCATCATTGAAAGAGCAACTTAATTTAGTTAGCCACATGTAGGTTGTGAAAGGTAGCACACCGCATCATTTCCCCAAGCTGAAAGAGGTCAGGAGTCTATCCAGTACTAAATTTCATGGGAACGTTTACATGGAAAAAGTACGAACGGTGGCGATGCTGGAGCTTTATAAGGAGGCTGAGAGACGCATAGCAAGCGAGCAATTAATAGTTATTCCGCTCGAGAATGATATTGTAGGGGTAGAACGCCAAGCAATGCTTGGATTGGGAAACGCTAGCCGTTTGGGCTGGCCTTGACGAGATTGATGTCCAACACCTATATGTTTGGATGAAGTAAGTTTCTTAATAAATTAAATCATGCAGTATTCTAATATTCTGACTAAGATATAGTGTTTATAATATCGGAATTAAAACCGGCATGTAGGTACTTGAACTCGGTTGTGATCCCCGCCGAGACCAATATTAATCCACTTCCTCAATACGGATTCATGTGCCCAAATGTTTTATCTATGCATATCGAGATGTTTTCGTATGAAGAACGTGTAAATTATATTGCTGGGGAATTGGCGAAAAACAATAAGCTCATTTTTGCCCCTTATAATGAAGCCGGGTAATATATAATTAATATTACGATTCCAAATACAATTGCAGTTTTATATGTTTGGTTATGATGCATGTTGTGCTTGTTAATAATGATGTGTCTCTCGATCTCTAGGAGACATTGGGTGCTAGCAGCGATCAATCCGACCACGAAGAAAGTATTTTGGTTGGACTCTTTGCATGGACAACCATCCGAGACCTTTAAGAAGTTGATTATTAAGTAAGTTTATAATACTGATGATGATTTGGCACATAATATTAAGTTTCATTTATTATTATTAAGTAAGTTTATGTGACTTTCGGCCTCTTTCCTTTTTTAAAGGGCCTTTGAGAAGAAAAGAGCAACAACCGGCGATCAACCGACAGAATATTCTGATGATGGCCCTACTTTTATTACGATAACAGGGGTACGTACGCGCAAATACAATATATACCTTAATAATTAAGTGCATTAAACTAATTACGCATATACATCTGTCTTTTTTAATTACGCATTAAACTAATTGGTAATTGCCTTCTCGTCTCTTCGTTTATTATGTAATAATAGGTCCCTAAACAGCCGGATAGCATCCAATGTGGATACTACGTTTGTCGTTTCATGTTGGAGATTATTAGGCGAAGATATATCAGCATTCCAGAAAGAGTTAGTAGTTTAATGTAGCTATTATTTACTTTTTTTCATTAGAGCTGATATCTTTTCTGCTATATATATATGATCGATGTTGCTAATTATGTATGATATGCCTATACTGTTGTTACCCTACTGATCGATGTCTTTTATTTGTTTTATCCGCAGTATTCAATCAACACGCCACATGTCCCTGAGTACACTAAGCACAATATAGACGAGGTAAGGGACTTGTTGGGCAAATACGTCCTTGATGAACAAACAAAGAATAAATGAAACTTAGATTATTTTGGAAGCAGATAGGGAACTTTAATTTGTAGAAGTCATTAATTAGAGCAAGTTGTAAGTATGAATTGCTCTGAAAGAGATCATTTTGGTTGTATATATCATCTTGCTGCTGCTGTACATGAATTGCCTGTACATGAATTGCCCTGTACATGAATTGCTCTGATTTATATATAGATATATCATTTTGCTGCTTCTGAAATTGGTTTATGATGCGTGCTGCTGCTACTGCTGCTGATTTATGCAGGATTTTAACTGGTGGCATGGGAACAAATTTCAATTTTTTCAAAAACAATAATAAAAATAATAACAACGGTTTTTCAAAATTCATTAAAAGCGTTGTAACATATTTCCCACCAAAACTTATCATACCTTTAACAACGGTGTATTATAGAATACCTGTTGTTATTAAAACTTTCCACAACGGCTTCTTTATTATACTCCGTTGTAATTAACAATATTCACAACGGGTTTGAAAAATTAAAGCGTTGTTATAATCCTTCCCACCAAAATTAATCATACCTTTAACAACGGTTTAATTTCATAGAACCGTTCTCGTATCTTTCCCACCATAATTATTCACACGTTTTAACAACAGTTATCTAGTAATAACAACGACTTATTACCGTTGTTAAAACTATTCACAACGGTATTTTATTAAATCGGCACCGTTGTTAAAACCTTTAACAACGGAGGCTTTAACAACGTCCGCTTTTTAATATTACAACGGTTTTTAACCGTTGTCATAGCCTGTTTTTGTAGTAGTGGTACCCCACATTCGATCGAGTGTCAAGGGTACTCGGTCGAGTCCCCTGCCCTGTTGTGACCGAGTCAGAGCTATAGGGGCAACATTGCCATTTAAGGACGTCTCCCAAATCTTTGCAGTAGCTGCTCCCTATGACTCCTAGCCGGGTTCATTTTATTAGACGCTCCTAATTCATTGGGTTAATTGGTTTTAGGTTCCAAAATTGTTCGCTCTGATACCACTTTGTAACACCCCCATATACCAAAGAGCCTTACAAGACCTCCCTACTACATGGAGATGCTACCATCTCGGTTGCCTGAGGTAGTACATATCAAACCTCCCAATAAAAGAACAATACTTTTTTAAATCCAATAGTTTAACTCAAATACATAATCCCAAATCAGACGGCATAACGTTTGAATCAATAATCTAAAACTAACATAACAGTAAAAGCAATAGAATGTCTATGACTCTAGTAGACTCAGCGGAAGCTATGACTCGACTGTGCTGATATCCAATCAACATCCCAGCGCAGCTCAACGAGTTACCTAATGATCACCTTCTTACCATTCCCCAAACGATCACAACAGTTTTGTAAAACAATAACGGGGACAGTATACATCAATCAATGTACAAGACGATAAAGCTCACAATAGAAACAGAGAAACCAGAGGGCCACCGCATCGGTTACTTCAGCAGCATCAGGTTACCATCGTTGACCTGCAAAACCACCAATTGATCCTAGACCGCAACCATGGCCATCGAAATTCCATCTCACCGTTGTGAGACACCAGAAACATTAATGTGCATATCCCCCTCGCAGCGGGAAAACTACGAGGGGCGAACTCGGGGATGATCCGTCTCCGGACGGACCACCAAAATAGTAACGAAGTAACCACTCCTAACTCCAATCTCAACTCTATCATCATCACAATAGTAACCATCATCATCATCAATCAATCAAATACAATATCATAACAATTCATCTTATCACAATGATTAATATACACAATTACTGAGTAGGAAAACCCTACCTTTTAGAAAATCCGCAAATACTCACAAGCAAGGAAATCAAAAGTCCTCTTCTACGAATCCTACACCTAAACATGTAGTAATCATATAATTAATACTAACCCTTTTCCCTTTTCCCCCCCAAATTCAATTAGGGCTACATATTTCAATACAAACAATAACAATAACCATGTAAACAATCACTTACCGATTGGAATCAACAAGGCAAACGCAATAGATCCGGCTTGGAATGATTAAGGATGATCTTAAAAGTTTTGAGGAAAGTTTAAAGAGGTTAAGGTTTTTGATAAAGAAGCGTAAAGTGAAATTATGTTTTACTCTTTCTTATTAATCCTTAATCAAACCGTCCGAACTATTCTCGCAGACCGGTGTACTTGGTCGAGTGCAAGATGCACTCGGTCGAGTACGACTCACTCGGCCGAGTGCTCTCCACATTATGCCGAGTGCCCAAGAACAGAATGTTGTTCAGCTGACACCCAACCTTTACTCGGCCGAATACCCTCTACTCGGTCGAGTACACAATCCACTCGGTCGAGTACACAATCCACTCGGTCAAGTAAGCTGTACTCGACCGAGTACCTAGTACTAAAAAATACGGAGTATTACACATACCTTTATTTTATTAACTTTCGATCATCAACATTTTATAACTCCTAAATAATGTAAAAAAATAAAAAGTTAGAAATCAGGGGAATTGTGCTCATCTAAACTTCAAAAGCAGCCAAGGCAATCATGTAGTTGACATATTGCTACTGATTTATGATATGTATGGAGTATTAGATAGTGAAGTGTTTAGGCCAAAAATTGACCAAACCTATTAAATTGTTTGTGGAGGGTCAAAATGATCTACTCTTTTTAGCCTTAATGTGGGGGTTAATTTGTATGTGATTTGTGATAAAATACGAAGGTAAACTAAGTAAAAGTAATGACGAAAAGAACAAAGAAAATAAAGTAAATGAGTAAGGACATACGAAAATGGTGACGCGGAAACCCAATGTGGGTAAAACCGCGGGGGGAGTCAGAATACCGCAAAATATATGCATTATAATGTAAAAGTACTTGTTGAGGTGGTACAGAGTACGCTCTGGCGGTACTACCAGATTCTGGCAGAACTAAGGGTATACTGTGACAACCCTCGCGAATGCGGAAAGATAAAACATACAAGCATGTGAATTATATTGCGGAAATATGAAGTTTTAAAAACTTTTATACATGCAAGGAAAGAATACGAGGCGTGTCATATATTACAAACTAGAGTACGAATTATACCACACCAAATGCGGAAAATAACAAAGAGACGGAGTCTCCAAAAGGTTAACAAGTAAAAGTGATCTTACAAAATAGATGGGGTATTTTCGAAATAGATGGGGTATTTTCGAAATAGATGGGGTATTTTTGAAATAGATGGGGTATTTTTGAAATAGATGGGGTATTTTCGAAATAGATGGGGTATTTTCGATATAGATTTAGCAACTAGCTAAACGACGTCTAGAGGTGTTTCATCCAGGGACAACGCCCGCTAGCTCACACCCGAACCCCAAAATATCATATCCAAAGAGTCAATCCATTCAAGCAACCTGTTCATTCATGAAAAACATGAACGCCACAGTCAGTGGGGAGTAACTCCGGGTTCTCCCAGCCATATCACCTTAAACGTACATATAAGGAAATACAAAAGTAAAAATCATGCATATATATACATACATGTGAATTGCGATAAGAATAGATTGGCAATTCTATAGACAATGATAAGATCATGTGGAAATCAAATCCGAAACCATCATGTTATTCACAGACTCGGGGAAGACACTCTTAGGCAATCGAATACGCTCACTAGGGCTTACATCTCACCGTTAGCGGTATAAGATTGATAAGATTGAGACTCGACAGACAAACCAAGTCAAGTCATGCGATGATCACGATAAATCCAACATATTATCATCCATTCACGAACCAAGACAATGACGGTGTCCAAGCATGCAATGACCATGAACAATATCATGAAATCACGCATTCAAGCACGACACAAGACGACAACTCTCACGGTAAATGAAACGCACTAGCATCGTGTACATGGCAAGTATGATTAAAAGGCATCCACGGAATAAAGCATTTCCCGGAACGCATACACGATAAAGCATTTCGCGTATGTAGACTAATTTCCTCCTGGTAGCACGACGATAATAAATATCCGGTCCTAGTCTAAATCTGGCCAGACTCTCGGAATAAAGCATGTTCCGATTCGACATGCGATAAAGCATTTCGCATCCAAGACTCGGGCTTACAATAATAAATGCCGAGTACCCCAAATTCGGTAGATCAATTCACGAAAGAGGCGGAAAAACAGCTCAAGCCTCATAACAAGCGGTCCGCTACATGCAAATAACACCACCTCTCAAGTACACAACATTTGACAGCCGAGTCGAACAACGCATAGCGTTCAACTCCCAACAACGTCGTTCTATGCCCACTACACAGCATTAAGACAGTAGGACTACATCTCAGTTCGGGACATTCCAGCCTTACGAACGGAAAGGTAGCCAAGGGAATGAGAGTACAAAGCACAAGACAAAATAGTGCTCAAACCGTCACATTTGTAAAACTGACTCAAAGTGGGAACATACCAAAAACCGTCACAAAACATGAGAATAGGGAATCATATAAGTTCAAATATGATAAACATGAGTCAACACATGATACATAAGCATTAGAACAAGGTTATGAAGCATAATGAATAAAAACATAGATCCCTCTCCAAAACAACAAGTTTGGAAACTAACTAAAACAAGGGTTCACTTCAAACGGTCATAACTAGAGTTCTAAATATGGGAATGCAGAAATTCCAAGTGGAGGTGATAGCTTATCCTCTTACGGTTCCAACGAATGGTCACAAGCCCAAAACAAGCAAGTAACGAAGGAGATATGAGCATTCTACCAAAAAGGGTCGGTGCTGTGAATTTACACGAGTCCACCCGAGAACCAACAACACCTTCCTATCATTTCCCATTTTACAAGTAAAAGTGATCTTACAAAATAGATGGGGTATTTTCGAATTAGATGGGGTATTTTCGAATTAGATGGGGTATTTTCGAAATAGATGGGGTATTTTCGAATTAGATGGGGTATTTTCGAATTAGATGGGGTATTTTCGAAATAGATGGGGTATTTTCCTAATCGATCTAGCAACTAGCTAAACAATCAATATTCATCATCAACAATCATCAACTAACAACAATCATCCTCAAAATCATAATTTGTAAGCTTTCTAATTGTATTCCAAAAACGAATTCTAACATGGAAATCATGTAAAACACGTAAATGATATCGCGTAACCCTTCACCGTTACCTTTTCGCGTCTTTAAACGGTTTCTAAACCTTCCTAGTCTCCACCTACATACAATTAGATAATAAAAGATGAATATCATTCACCTTGAGAAAGACGGATAATTTAAAAAGCGAGAAAGACGGTAATTTTTTTACCAATACGGATAGAGGAAGATGAGAGGGGAATAATAAGACGAACTTACGTGAATTTGAGCGAGTAACGAAGGAGTAGTGACGATTTGAAGACGGATCAAAAATGGAGGCTAGGTTTTGGTGTTTATGGTGAGGAAGAAGAAGATGTTGAGTTGTGAGGGAAATTAGGTTAAGGTGAGGTAGTATGAGGGAGTATATGTAGGGTGAGTAAGTGGGAAAAAGTCAACGAAAGTCAAGACGGCTCAAAAGTCAAGAAAAGTCAAAGACGACTTAAAAGTCAAGAAAAAGTCAAAGACGACTTAAAATTCAAGAAAAGTCAAAGACGACTTAAAATTCAAGAAAAGTCAAACTCGACTCAAAAGTCAAGAAAAGTCAAACTCGACTCAAAAGTCAAGAAAAGTCAAACTCGCCTTAAGACGGGATTTTCATGAAATCTCACAGAAATTCCAAATACGAACTCGGAAATTCTAAATGCGACTCGGAACATAAAATTATAAATTAAAACTTAAATTTGCTGAAAAGATTTCGTAAAATATTTCTACTAGAAAAATAGGGTACATTTCCGGGTGTTACATACTTGGAACCTTTCCAATAGTGTTTTCTGCTTGGAACTCTTCCAACAGATAAATCTTTTATAAAACAAAGCCAGTTCGTGATTTCAAATCACTTTGATCAGTTTGGAAACTGAAGTCTGTCTAACCCCTTACACACAACTCACTGTAAACTCCAAACATATGGAACATATCTTTAGTTCTTCGCAATTACTTAAGGATGTTCTTTATGTCTATCAAGTGAGTCTCACTTGGATTTGATTGCAAACAATTTGCCATGCTCAAAGCATGTGAAATGTCGGATTGAGCATACATCGCAGCGTATATAAATGATCCCGCAGCGGAAGCAAAAGGAATCAATTGTTATGTGTTCAACTTTCTTGAACTAATCAAAGATATTATCAACATAAGAATTTTGACTTAATGTTAATATCCTTTTAGATTTATCTTCATAAATCCATATATCTAAAAGATGTATTCTACTTCTCCAAAATCTTCCATCATCTAAAATGATCAATATGTCTCCACATATAAGACTGATGAAAAACATATTACTCCCACTAAACTTCTTGTTTTCAACATAATTCCACGAGATATCGAGAAATATTTTACAACATGAGTGACACACTAATTCCAAGTCTTTAGTGCTTACTTAAGACATCCTCTTAAACTTGCAAAATTAACTTAGGATAATTAGGATCTACGAACCCACAGGTGGATATAAAATATTCTACCTCTTCTAGAATCGTATTCAAGAAGGTGGTTCTTGAGATCGAATTGTCATCATACTATTATGAAATGCTGTAATCGCTAAGTATATTCGAATAAATCAAAGAATTAAGGTTGGTGCCAAACTCTTTGCCTACCAATTTATCTTTGAAAACATTTTAGTGTTCATCCATGCAAATTTCGATCTTAAAAATCAATTTACATTCAAGAGGTCGTACTTCTTCAAGTAAAATTTACCAGCTCACATACCTGACCATCATGCATGGAGTCCATTACGAATCGCATGACTCTAAGCCATAGCAAGAAGTTGGGACTAGAAACAGTCTTTTATAAGTCACAAATTAGAATTCATCTCAATAAAGTAGATTAAATTTCCACCTGACCTCTTAGGTTCAGAAGAAACAACTACTGAACAAGCAATGAGGAAACCTTTTCCGGACCATATGCTCAGTTTGTGGCTCTTGAATCAAATCTTGAATCATTTTCTCCCACTCTGTCTTATCAAGAAATAATCGTATTTTTATTGAAAGACAGTATCACGAGTCACAAACGGTTTGTTCTCGTGGTCAATGCAGGATTATTGAGCACTTGTTTCATTCGGATAACTTATAAATTAGGTACGCTAACTATCCATATCGTATATGAAATAAAATCCGACTATTTTAAATGTGCTTTGAAATGGTGGGAAAAGAAATAGCAGACAAAAATATTAAGATCCCAAGGTTAGTCAAATGACTCAGTTTGACTTGACAAAGACAAAACCATATCGTATAAGGTTCTGTTTCTCTATTCTACAACGCCTGATCTCATAATGTGTGTGAGAGAAGTTAACTTGTGAAACTATTTCACAATACTTTTGGTGAAAATCAAAGTCAATATTTAGATATTTATAGTTACGATTTAGTCGTAAGTCCTTGACCTAATACTCTTAGTAGTTAAATTCTTCACATTGAAGCTCTTTGAACTTTTCAAATATTTCTCTTAGCACCACATTAAGTAGAATCAAACACAATATCTGCTTAAATCGTCGGTAAATAAAGTGAAGTAGCCATTAACATCTCTGGTTGTGTTTGTTATTGGACCACACATATTCTTATGTAATGGGGCCAATAACTGACCAGTTCGATTTTCTTTTCAACAAAAAAGGCACGAATCATCTTGCCTTGAATATAAGATTCGCACACACCATAAGATTCAAAATCAAATATTTTAGATGTGCTACACAATCCAGAATTAAGATTAGATTTAAGATTCAAAACCAATTTTGATCCTTTTTCAATCTATATGACAGTAATTTCTAGTTTTAGGTCAAGAATATAATTACCTTTGATTGGTATGGGATAACCATTGACCAAGTATAGGCATAAAAAGATACAACGCTTGTTCCATTCACAAAAGTGAAACACTTGTGTCGTACACTAAAGTGGATACTATATTCTATATTTAGAGGTCATGTACATAATAACGTTTATTAAAGTATACCTCTAAATCCAGAACTAGATTGATCACATTATAACTTTTATATGTCTCTATAGAAATAAAACTACAATAGTTATATTTCCGTTGTAGGTCGACATTTAATCATGGTTAGTCGTCACACGATTTATTATATGCATTGAATACATCGATGAAAACAATAATGGGTATCTAATACCCAAAACTTGCATTTTAGCAAAATAAATGTCGATCATATAGATATTATGGGTGATGATAGTACACCCAATTTCTAACGTTTTAGAAAACTTGGGGAAAATTCTTTTCTTGTGTCCTACACTGTAAGAATTGAATCATCAAATGTTGGATTCGACACCTTGCTTGGACTTTGACTTTACTATTCAAAATAGACTTGCCTTTTTCCTTCGCCTTGTGCCAACATCGTGCCAACCTACCCTTGAACCTCGTTTTATTCTTAACAATTAAGAATATAAACATCCCTCTTAGAGCTCCCACTCACTTTTATGAATCTCTACCTAGACAAGTAGATTAGAAATATAATGAAGATCACTGTTCATTTCATTCATGGTTTTACCTTCAAAAAAGATAAACCTTTCATAAAGTGACTACGGTATTTGGTTAATCATGATTTCAAATAAATCGAGAAACCTAGTCGCCCCAAGTGGTTTGGCCTCTTTTGAGGTAAGCCTCGATAAGGAGCATTTTGACGACATAACAAAAAATTACAAATATTTTCGTTGGAGCAAAAAGATTGATGCACCGTTGTAATAAGAAGACGTCACTAAAACAAAATCAAATTGTTTTTGACTAAGTGTGACTTATTCATATACTCTTCATAAGAGATATTTGCAATGGTGAATATGAGGATCAAAAAGAAAAATTCATTTTGTCATTAGCTACGGTGGTTTAAACAGAGATCGCAATCAAAATGCTACCGTATAAAATTATGGAAACTCCTTTCCACGATCGAACGGATTTAGAAGTTCGTAGAAGGATAAAATATTTGTCATTTCCGCGTATAAAATAAATATCAACGGAAAATAAACATTCACTGCTTATATATAATTCACTTGTAAAACAAATTTAACAAGTCAAGCATTTATATAATGACCCCTCACTAAATTATATAAAAGATTCCAAGACCCATCTTTAGACAAAAATAGTCATCGTATGCTACCTTTATCTAAAAATGGTAAGTCAATACTTGACTAATTCTACCCTTAGAACTCTTGGTTCACGGATTTCAACTAAATCCATCTCCTAGTCCCAAGATAACGCTTATCTCATTGAGTCCAATCCAGTTTTAGCTTGTGATCGTATCACCCTACTTACTAGAGGTAAAAAGGGACCCACGAGCGTGGTAGCCCTAATGAACACGGGATTCATAGGTGTTACTAATTGGTAAGGCTAATCTCAATTTTTTAAGTTATGTCAGAGGTCTTGTCAATTTAGTTATTAATTCCCTATAAGTAAACTAAAACGGTGAATTTTGAATAACGTTGAATTGACAATCGAGAAATAAAATAAAAATGCATGTTGGCGATTTTGGCATGAGCGGAAAACATAAAGCAAGAAAATAATAAATCCTAGTATGGCCACCTAGCTAATCTAATTAACTAGAAGATTAAAAAATCGGAAACCAACTCCTTGGCCCCTTGCCTCTTCATGGAACATACTTAAAAAAGGCACCGTCTTTTGGAACACCGACTTCGGGAATCTCCGTCTTCATAATAATTAATTACAAAAGATACAAATAAAATTCCTATTCTACATTTGATCTTGAAAATAAAATTAAATTATTTAAAAACAACGATAGGAGATCGCAAATAAATTTACAACCGAATCAGTATTCCCTTACATTACGGGTAATACTGATTAAAATAATCTAGGCCGTACTAGGTACAACTTGCACTAAAATTTAAACAAATGACATTCAGTCATTCAACCATAACAACATAAATAAAATGCTGTAAAAATCATACCAAAATCGCCCTTAACACTTATCATTCTCATTCAAGCTCTGTTTTATGGATTTTATTGATTTTTTTAACCATTAAAAATCAATAATCAATACTTAAATCGTATTTAAGCTCAAACTAATTATCTAAACTCATTTAGAACTCAAAATTAGTCCCCACTAACGTTTTTTGTATTTAATTAGTTTGAATTGATCGTATTTGCTAAATATAGAGTTTTAATCATAACATTTATGAAATAAACCCAAAATAAAATATAAAACTCATAAAAATTTGAAACCAAAACTTTTGTACATTCAAGAACATTTCCAGGAACTCTAAAAACCAGAAACATTTGCACAAAAATTTTGAATAAATTTTATGAACAAATAACTTTGTATTCAACGGTTTTATCAAATAAAAACCATTAAATATAGTAAACCAGTGAAACAAATTATAAAATTTCACCACAATGATATAAATCAGATTATAAAATGTACCAAAAATTTTCAAGACGATAAAAGGACGTTTCAATTTTATGAACATAATAATCTCACTTCATTGACTTTTATCTCAAAAAAATCAATAATCATGAAAAACATAATTAAAAGTCACCATATTTTACATACAGTATGTACAATATGCATGTGAGATCATATAAAAACTTTATGACCAGAATCAACATGAAACTATTTTTAGTTAACTTTTAACATAAAAAATGCATATGGACATGATTTAAAGGCCATAAATCAAAATAAATAGCAAAACAATCCCTAAAATCACTAAATTTGACCACAACCATTTTAAGTTCAGTAGGTATGCATGCAAATCAAAAATTTTGTGCAAACGAATTTTTAACACAAATTTTCAATTTTACCCCAGTTATCTTATAACTCGATTTTAATGCTTAAAATCAACATGCATGTAACAATTGAGCTTTGATACCACATAAAATTCCTAGACCTCTAATTCGACTCCTATAATTAGTTCATTAAATACATTAACTTAATGATTTAGGATCTAGTTATCATGCATGCAAATATAAACGCATAAAAGAAAAGATAAGACGAAAACATCCTTACAATGGGAATTTTTGGTTCAATATGGGCACAATAAGAACTCCTTCTTATTTTTCTTGAGCATGGAATTAGTGTATGATCCTCCATAAACCAACCTCCAAAGGAGAAAGTCTCTTTCTAGTTGCACCCAAGAATCAACCCAAATAATCTTAACTTATTATTAACTAGATAATAAGTAAGATATAATACTACTACTAATATTATTGTATTACTACACTAGTAATATGGTATGAATATTAGTTTGCATGTGAGTTTTAGAGAGTTGTTCAGTTAGAAAGAGAAGTAAGAAATAAGCATGAAAAATGAAGTGAATGAAATTGAACAACAATTGTTCTATTTATGGCACTATGGCCGGATGACAAGCTCCAAAATGAGCGTTATTTGGCTTATTTTTAGTCTCATGCAAATGACTTGAGTGTGGGTAAGAGAATGATAATTATCATGTGTCATAACATGTCATAATCACTTGGTGGAGTGTGGAATTCGTAGAGTAAAATCACTAGTGATTTTGTCTACCCAAAACCGGTGCACATGAGTCCACAATGGACCATTTTGATTTTGACATTTGTCCCACAAATACTTATAATCATATGTTTGATTATCTTGTATAATTAGATATTAATTTGATCATATAACAATTATATGACATAAATTAATAAACAATATGTACTTAACTTTTAAGTGATATTCTACCATTATATCAATATATAATGGGTCCCACAATGCCCAGTTAATTTATTTTACAACTCTTTGTAAATATAATTAACTAATTACATCTACCTCAAAATATATGCATAACCTCAACTAATTTAATGAATTAACGATTAATCACTAAATTAAATCTTGTTTAATCGTATTAAAATAAGACGTAAAATTTATTCAGTCAGTTATCGTATAATTGACTAATAAACTTAAGTGGAATGAGTTCCTAACTCAATTTCCAATAAGTAACTCTCGTAACTAAACGTACATATCAAATATATGTAATGCCCTAATTAAACAGTATCATATACAAATAATTAGTATTCTATTTGGGTCTCTTCCTATAGGTGTGACCTAAAGGGATCAGTTGATCACCGCCGTCATACGACAATAACGTCAAACTTTAGTCAGCTGAGCGTTACCGATTTACGTTAATCAACTGACATGGAGTATCAAAATATACTAATCATGCCACGTATATTCCAAATAAGTTTTATTATATAAGTGCACTATTGTGGAGAACACTTATTTTAACATCATAGAGCAGAAACCCAACACCACCATGACTAAGAATAGGGTCAAGTGTTTCGAATGCCAAGGCTATGGCCATTTCAAAAAAGAATATCCTTCAAGAAAAACAGTAACTATTATGGAAGTAGAAACATGGGAGAAGGAAGGGTTAGTGGAGTATGACGAGGAGGAGGTGATGGAGAAAGAGGATCCCCCTAAGGAAGAGTCAGACCAAGCCATGGTCCTTCCACAATCTGAAATAGGTCATACTTTGATGTTGTGGAGAGTTATGCACCCCTAACAGACAACCCTAGAAGAGGACCAGAGGTCACTCAACTTCAGAAGCAGATGTACCGTCCAAGGGAGGGTGTGTAACTTGATTATTGATGGAGGGAGCTGCACCAATGTAGCATTTGTTACTATGGTAAGTAAGCTCAACTTCAGCACTCAGCCCCATTCACAACCCTACAAGCAGAGATGGTTAAACAAGGGAGATGATGTCACGGCAGAAAAACAATGTTTGGTGTCTTTTTCAATTGGGAAGGTATACAAGGTTGAGGTTTTCTATGATGTAGTGCCAATGGATTCCTGCCATCTACTCTTAGGCAGACCATGAGAATTTGATAAGAGCTCAGTGCATCAGGGAAGGAGTAATACCTATACCTTTAATCAGGGAAGCAAGAAGATCACCCAAACTTCCCTACCACCAAACTAGAAGAAATATGAAAGTCCTAACATTACTGAAGATATTAGTGGGGTCTTATTTCTGTCTGAGGCAGCTACGGTGAAGGAGTGCAAGGAGGAATGGCATGTGCTAGTCTTGCTGTCAAGGGAGATTCGTGAGGGTAAGCAAACTGAAGTTCCTGCAGAAGTTGACCATTGATAAGCCAGTTCAAGGATGTGTTCCCTGAAGAGTTGCCTAGTGGGCTACCTCCCTTGAGAGGGATTGAGCATCAGATTGACCTTGTGCCAGGATTTGTACTCCCTATCAGGCCTGCGTATAGGTGTGACCCTAAGGCAACTACGGAGCTTTATAGTCAAATTCATGATTTGATGAGCAAAGGGTTTGTAAGAGAATCTTTGAGCCCTTGTGCAGTGCCTGCTCTACTGGTGCCCAAGAAAGATGACACTTGGAGAATGTGCATAGATAGCAGAGCTATAAACAATATCACAGTCAAATAGAGGTTTCCCATACATAGATTAGATGATATGTTAGATTAATTGAGTGGGTCCAGAGTCTTTTCAAAGATAGACCTCAGGCAAGGTTATCATCGGGTGAGAATCAAGGATGGTGATGAATGGAAGACTGCCTTCATAACAAAGCATGGGCTCTATGAATGGCTTGTTATGCCATTTGTGTTGGAGCTAGTGTCCTCCACAGTTAGTGTGATAACGTGTATAAAACACTTACGGGTTCACAGGGTATACTTAGTATTCTTATCAGTGGATTAAATGTTAATTCGTAATTGAATATAAACTGTTATATCTAATTGATGTATATAATGTAATTATTTAATACGATTAAATAATGTAAGCTTAAACGAATTAAATGTTAATTCGTAATTAAATATAAACTGTTATATTTAATTAGAAAATTATAAATATACGATATTTATAGTTGACGTATATATTATATGATATTGTCATAATAAATGATGTCAGAACGGTATTAATAAATCGACTACAAGATGTTGTATGGACTTATTAATATGTGACAACATAAATGACAATAATGATACATATACATTTTATACATTAAAATAAAAAGCTATGCTAACAACCTAAAAACAAGTAGAGAAAAAAGAGGGAAGACTCCTCCCCTTACTCTACCTCTTCGACGGTCAAAGGAAGAGAAAAAAAAGAGTTTGATATAAAACTCATTCTCTACACTTCTTATCATTATTACTTTTCTCACAAAAATTATTAGTAATTTTGCATTAATTCTAGCACAAGAAAAGGCATTTCTCAGAGCATCTTGGGTGCAACGATTAGGAGAATATCGATGTCGATATTTGTTCTTAGGCCATATTGCTAGGACCGAAGGTTGATTCTAATCTTTATACATTTCGTTTATGACTCGCATTTCATATATTATTATTTCGTTATAATCCTTAAATTTCATGATGAAATATACCGATATTTTCCACAAGTGGTATCAGAGCTTTGACTACGAAATTATTTTATATGATTTTTCATAAATGATGAAATATTATATTAAAAATTTTGTTGAAAAATTTTGTTTCAGCACAAAAATTTTTTGGGCCGTGTATTTTTATTTTTATTTTGATTTTTGTTTTCATTTTGATTTATTGATATTGTTGTTTTAAAATGTTAAGATGACAATATAATAAATTTTTTGATGTTTTAATTTAATAAGGATTAAATTAAAATGTAAATGGAAATTGTTTTGAATGTTTATGAACATTTGTTTTTGCTATATATTTTCGGCTTACATGATGTTAAATTGTTGTTTTGCATCATGATTCATTAATTTTTATGATGTTCAAATCAATTATGATTAGTCAAATATTAAGATAATCGATTTAATCATGATTTAGATATTCATTTTAAAATGTTAAATTGAATCATCTAGTTTGTATCAATGTTTAATAATGATTAAATGTTGATAATTGTACCGATCTTGTAATATTAGCGACATCAAATTAAAATGTTTAGTTTGTATGATTTATTAAAAAAATTACCGTGGCTTTTTTATCAAAAAAAAAAATTGATTCGGTTATTTTTTTTTTGTTTTTTTTATTTTGGCCGAATATTAATTTTTTTATGCATTATATTGATAATGTATGATTTTTGTTGTGAAAAAGTTCACAATTATTTGATACCCAATTATTTTAAAATGGTTTAAAATAATGTTGGATTAATTCATCTTATACGATAATATGAATTAAAATTGGATTATGTTTGATTGGAATTATTGTGAGTAATTTAGGAATTGTCACATAATTTTGATTATTTTAAAATAGGTGGTTTTGGATAAATTACTCTACATAATTATGGAATTATGTCTTCAATGACTAATTTATTGTTGATGCATTTTATTTTGTTGAATGGTTTATTTACGTATTTTTGCAATTGGTTGTAATTTGTATTACCTAGTGTGGTCTTAGTTGATTATGTTTTCGTAATCATGGAAACATGATCTTGATGTAATTTTGAGATCTCGAATCTCCTTTTTGTTTTCTTTGAAATTATGTTTTAAATTAGAATGTAAATAGGTTTATATTTTGTAATTTATTAAATGTAATTTGAGAAGACTAAAGATGGAGATTGGATTGCTCACTCCCGCTACATGGACCAAGATGGAACATCAAGACAAGCTTTTCAGGTCCAATTTTGGATGGATTCCAAAGTTGTATTTTGTTCATTTTGGTAGATAGGCCACACTAGGACTTTGTAATTTTTTCGTATTTTTCGTTCTTGTTGCGCTTCTTCACATGATAGTTAGTGCATCATATTCTGCCTAAACCAAACCACCTACTAAAAATGCATGAAAATTGACTCGTATAGTTTGGATGTTAGTTTTCATGGACATAAATATGTCACACGAATTTTAAGCCATCATCTTAGTTTATTCATTCTCGCATGCTAGATATTCGTTCACTTAAAATGAATTAAAATAAAGTTGATGGGATCTTCCTCTAAAACCTAAAATTGAAACTAGTCTTTATAGGTCAAACTACTATGAATCCCATCTTCGTCGGTAGGCATATAGGACCTTACTCTCCATATGACCCCTTATACGTTGGGTAAGTAGTATGTGTTGACTTATTTTACCTCAACATTATAATCCGAAGAGTTTCTCGTGATTATGATGGACTAAAGATAGAAATTTATCGACCAAGAATTCTAAAGGTAGAATTAGCCAAGAGGTTGGCTTATCAATTTACAGATAATTGAGTCTTGGGATCATTTATATAATTCTTGAGGGAGGTCAATTGTATAAATGCTTGAATCTTCGCATTAAACAAGTTTTGCACTAGACTTAATTCATATCGATGAGTATGCTTATTATTTTTTTCCTTCTTTTTCGCAATGTAGAATTCGTTTTATATTGATAATACTGCTTATAACAAATGGTTGGCCATAATGATGACCTTATGCCAAGTGCCACAGTCGCACGCGAGTCCTGGCTTAAAACTTTTATGGACCACATGAATCAGTCCACGCGACTGAAGAATGACAGGTCCAACTTTGCGGACTGGGAGGCGGCATTACGGAATGCAGCCATTGCTGACGGCAAGCTCCAGTACTTGACTGAGCCAATACCGCCAAACCCAGGCCCCAATGCGAGAGCTAATGAGTCACTTGCTTATAGTGACTTCATTATGGAAGCGGGTGCGATAAAGAACGTACTCATCTTTGCAATGGAAACCAATTTGCAAAGACGCTTCATTGCCCAAGGTGCAAATAAGATGTTCACCACGGTCACTAACGAATTCTCAAAAGCACCGAGAATCGTTACTTATGAGCATACGTGACGCTTCTTTGAGGCGAAACTCCAGAAGGGCCAACCGGTTAGCCCACACATTCTTAATATGATTGAGAATGTCGAGAAACTGTAGGCACTTGATTGCAAAATCAGTGAGAGCATAGTCATTGACCGTATGCTTCATTCACTTCATGATGGTTTTGCCCTTTTCGGGGCAACTTACTACATGAATGAAATGAGGAAAAGTCCTCATGAGTTACACTCACTTCTCGTACAGACCGAGAAGGATCTGAAATTGAGTGGGAGCATGAAGCAAGATGTTCTCATGATTTCCAACAAGTACAAAGGTAAGGGCAAGGCTCACGGAGCCGTAACTGCAGGGAAGCAAAAGTTTAAGAAGTCAGGAAAGGGTAAGCGTGGGCCTGGTGAGACTAGTAGCTCACAAGGAAGGGCAAAGAGCAAAGACAGTGACATTGAGTGCCACCATTGCCACAAGACTGGGCATTGGAGGAGGAACTGTCCCGTGTACCGTGAGGACATAAAAGCAGACCGCGTCACTCCTGTTGGTATGTCATCTTATATTCATATGATTGAGATTAACCATGCAAGTTTTGGAACTTGGGTACTTGATACAGGTTGTGGTTCTCATCTGTGTAATCATTTACAGGGCCTAAAAAACATCACACCTCTCGCAAAGGGTGATGTGGACCTGCGAGTCGGGAATGGAGCAAGAGTTGCTGCAGTCTCAATGGGAACATATGTAATCCAACTCCCGAGTGGATTTGAGTTGTATTTATATAACTGTTACTATGTACCCAGTTTATCTAAGAACATTATTTCTGTTTCCGTGCTTGATAAAGACGGTTTTTCATTTTCAATTAAAGACAATAGCTGTAATTTCTCTTTGAATGAAATGGTTTATGGCAAAGCCGTTTCCATGAATGGCATCTATATCTTAGATCAAACCCCATACATATTACATGTGAATAATAAGAAAGTAAAGGTTGGTGACAAAGATCAAACTTATCTATGGCACTGTCGTATGGGACGCATAAATGAAAAACGTGTAAAGAAGCTCATTGAGAATGGGTCTATCTCCCTATTTGATTACGAATCATTTGGCACATGTGATTCATGTCTTATCGGCAAAATGACTCGAATTTCCTTCAAAGGTGTTGGAATGCGTGCTAATGACCTATTAGGACTCATACATACTGATGTATGTGGACATATGTCAATCAACGCAAGAGACGACTATAGATATTTTATCACTTTCACGGATGATTTGAGTAGATACGGATATGTCTACTTAATGAAGCATAAAAGTGAGTCCTTTGAAAAGTTCAAGGAATTCCAGAATAAGGTTGAGAACCAACTGGGAAGAAAGGTTAAAGCACTTCGATCAGATCGTGGTGGCGAATATCTTTCAAATGAGTTTGATCAACACCTTAAAGACTGTGGCATAGTATTACAGTTAACTCTACCTGGAACACCTCAATTAAATGGTGTGTCCGAACGGAGA
Source organism: Heliosperma pusillum (assembly GCA_022085475.1). NCBI lineage: Eukaryota > Viridiplantae > Streptophyta > Magnoliopsida > Caryophyllales > Caryophyllaceae > Heliosperma > Heliosperma pusillum. Next base: position 109,719 of record JAIUZE010074333.1, on the reverse strand, counting down.
AATCGAACATTACTTGATATGGTTCGATCCATGATGAGTCACACGGTAGTACCTGATTCACTATGGGGTTTTGCTCTTTTGTCAGCTGCTCTTATACTTAACCGAAGTCCGTCTAAAGCTGTAGACAAGACTCCATATGAGATATGGAAGGGAACGGTCCCTAACTTGTCCTTTATTCGGGTTTGGGGTTGCGAGGCTTATGTCAAGTGGAGACACGAGGATAAGCTCGGCCCGCGATTGGTCAAGACATACTTTATTGGTTATCCAAAAGGAATGTTTGGTCATTACTTCTATTCGCCTACCGAACATCGAATTTTTGTTGCGGCTAGTGCGGAATTCTTAGAGAAAGAGTTTCTCGAGAACAAGTCAAGTAATAGAACCTTCGATCTGTCGGAGATTCAAGAACCAACAACCGAGCAACCGATGAAAGAAGATGTTCTTTCAACTTCTGCTACGGTTAATATTCCTCAGGAACCTAGGAGGTCAGGTAGAGTCTCCATTCCTCCAGACAGATACATTGGTATGGTCGAGGAGAATGATAAAGATGACATTTTGCTCCTAGAGAGTAACGAATCCGCTACCTATAAAGGTGCCATGACCTGTTCCGACTCTAAGCTATGGCTTGAAGCCATGCCATCCGAGATGGACTCCATGTATGAGAATGACGTATGGGATCTTATTGATTTGCCTGATAAGGTACGACCTCTTCAGTGCAAATGGCTTTATAAGATAAAGCATTCTGTAGAAGGACAACCAGACACCTATAAGGCATGACTAGTGGCAAAAGGTTTCACTCAAGTTCAAGGATTGCATTATGATGAAATCTTTTCACCCGTAGTTATGCTGCGTTCCATTCGGATAATCTTAGTGATTGCCGCTTTTCATGACTATGAAATTTGGCAGATGGATGTGAAAACCGCCTTCTTAAACGGTTATTTGGAGGAGGAATTGTACATGGTACAACCCGAAGGTTTTATTGGTCCTAAAAATCCTAAGAAAGTGTGCACGCTTAAGCGTTCCATTTATGGACTTAAGCAAGCTTCTCGGAGTTGGAATCATCGTTTCGACCAGGTGATAAAAGAGAATGGTTTCACTCGATCTGTCGAGGAACCATGCTTGTATGTCAAGTCGAGTGGGAGGAAGATTGTCTTCTTGATATTGTATGTCGATGACATACTCTTGATTGGGAATGACATTCATCTCTTATCTTCGGTAAAAGAATGGTTAAAGAACCATTTCCAGATGAAAGATCTGGGTGAGGCACAACGCATATTGGGGATCCAAATCTATAGAAATAGATCACGACGGATGTTTTCACTCAGTCAGGAGTCTTATATAGATAAGATTCTTGAAAGGTTCAGCATGACCAACTCCAAGAAGGGGTACCTTCCAATGACTCCAAGGATGCATTTAAGTAAAACTCAGGCACCCAAGACATCCGAAGAGGTCGAGCGCATCAGCCATAGGATCGATCATGTATGCCATGATATGCAGACGTCCAAACGTGGCATATGCATTGAGTATGACGAGTCGGTACAAAGGCAATCCAGGTGAAACACACTAGATGGCTATTAAAAACATCCTTAAGTACTTACAAAGGACTAAGGATTGGGTATTGACTTATGGAGGAGATACTAAGCTATGCGCAATCGGTTACGCGGATGCTAGCTTCCAAACGGATCGAGATGACTCGAAATCTCAGTCTGGATTCGTCTTTACTCTTAATGGCGCTGCGGTCAGTTGGAAAAGTTCCAAACAAAGTGTTATAGCAGATTCTACAACTGAGTCCGAGTACTATGCCGCTTCGGAAGCTGCAAAGGAAGCTATATGGATGCGTCAGTTCTTACAAGGACTAACCGTAGTTCCTAGTTCGAATGACCCAATCACCATCTATTGTGATAATAGAGGTGCCATCTTCCAAGCTAAGGAGCCTAAGTCTAGCAACAAGTCTAGACATGTACTTCGGAAGGCTCACAGGATCCGAGATTACGTGGAGCAAAAGGAGATAGTGATAGACAAGATTGCTTCGGATGACAACATCGCGGACCCTCTCACTAAACCGTTAAAATATGATAAGCATGAAGGGCACATTATTTCCATGGGAATTAAACGTGTTGCTGAGTTGTAATAGTCGTTTATATGGATTAGATAAATGTCTCTTTTTCATATAATATTTATAACATCATCGTATTGTTTCATATTTTGTTTTTCATGTTGATTGTACGACAACATTGAACGCCACAAAGTGAACTGAATTCCATTATATTTGTTTTGGTCTGTAATCGCCCAAATGAGCTGATAACTCTGGCAATTATATTGTGAAGTTGATTGATGAGGGTTCAACGAGCCATAAGTCAAACGGTTAACTGATCGATCACAGATACGAGTTATAAAGATACCTCGTAGGACATCGTGACAACGTTATGAAGTCCTAAATGTGTAAGAACATTCGGTGCCAGGTCGTGGATTGGACGTCCATAGTGTTCCTAGAGTCGATTCTTTTTACTATCAACTGTCTCTTGAGATTAAGACAGTTTTTGGGTGATTTTGGTTTCTTTCTCATGGTCGACCGTACCAGAAGGCTAAGAAGATTTTACTGGGTCATTTCATACTGTGCTTGTATCTGCAGGATTCGAGTTGAAGAAAATATCCAACCTTTATCAGGTTTTTGTTATTTCTCAGGGCCACTCGAGGAGTTGTAACTGAAATGCATGGCCATGCTCGAATAATGATTCGTTTATCAGTTAGGTTACTCTCTAGTCGGGAAAACTACTCTTGATATAGATCACTTGTAAAATACGACCTTTGTGAATACGGACTTTGCAAATTGTTTTACATTGAGTGGGAGAAATTTTGGATATGAGAATCGGTTATCGCACATACACTTGTAAGGACAAGTGGAAGATTGTTGGAGCTAGTGTCCTCCACAGTTAGTGTGATAACGTGTATAAATCTCTTACAGGTTCACAGGGTATACTTAGTATTCTTATCAGTTGATTAACGTTTATCGATAACGATTGGCTTGCTAGAAGTTTGACGTTATTGTCATTTTAATGACGGTGATCAACTGGTCCCTAAAAGTCACACCTAAAAGATGTGTTTGAGAGATATGATTATATGAAAAATATAATCATATTGATGCCTTATATGACTAAAAGGTTAGTCGATGTATATGACTAAAAGATTAGTCAATGTAATGATGATACGATTATTTAATACGATTAAATAATACTAGCTGAGACGAATTAAATGTTAATTCGTAATTCAATATAAACTGTTATATCTAATTGATGTATATAATGTAATTATTTAATACGATTAAATAATGTAAGCTTAAACGAATTAAATGTTAATTCCTAATTAAACATAAACTGTTATATTTAATTAGCAAATTATAAATATACGATATTAATAGTTGGCGTATATATTATATGATATTGTCATAATAAATTATATCAGACCGGTATTAATAAATCGACTACAAGATGTTGTATGGACTTATTAATATGTGACAACATAAATGACAATAATGATACATATACATTTTATACATTTTATACATTAAAATAAAAAGCTAAGCTAACAACCTAAAAACAAGTAGAGAAAAAAGAGGGAAGACTCCTCCCCTTACTCTACCTCTTGGACGGTCAAAGGAAGAGAAAAAAATGAGTTTGATATAAAACTCATTCTCTACACTTCTTATCATTATTACTTTTCTAACAAAAATTATTAGTAATTTTGCATTGATTCTAGCACAAAAAAAGGCATTTCTCAGAGCATCTTGGGTGCAACGATTAGGAGAATATCGATCTCGATATTTGTTCTTAGGCCATATTGCTAGGACTGAAGGTTGATTCTAATCTTTATGCATTTCGTTTATGACTCGCATTTCATTTATTATAATTTCGTTATAATCCTTAAATTTCATGATGAAATATACCGATATTTCCCACAATTTGGACTATGAAATGCACCTAGTACTTTTATGAGACTAATGATAGAAGTACTAAGGCCATGTTTAGGCAAGTTTGTGGTTGTTTATTTTGTTGACATACTCATTTACAGGAAAATTCAGGAAGATCACTTGAGGCACCTTGAATCATTCTTTGATATTCTGAGAGAATGCAAGCTATTTAGGAAGCTGGAGAAACGTACATTCATGACATAAGAGGTTAAATTCTTCGGGTATGTGGTATCAGGAAGGGGTATCTCTGTGGATCAAGACAAGGTTGCTGATGTTCAGTCTTGGCCAATCCCTAAGAACATCACAGAAGTGAGAGGCTTTCATGGCCTAGCTTCATTTTACAGAAGATTTATCAATAACTTTAGTGCTATTGCTACTCCCATCACTGAATGCATTCACAAGGGGGAGTTTAAATGGACTGAGAGTGCTCTTCAAGCCTTCAGACACATCAAGAAGCTCTTTTGTGATGCAGATGTCCTTAGGCTGCCTGATTTCAACAGCCTAATTGAAGTAGAGTGTCATGCAAGCGGGGTAGAAATTGGAGCTGCCCTAATTCAGGAGAGGAAGCCAGTAGCCTATTTCGGTAAGAAATTAAGTGAGGCAAAGCTAAGTTACTCAACCTATGGTAAGGAATTGTATGCCCTTAACGAGCTTATTTCGCGTGTCGTTAAATCCGCTAATTAGCTACGATCAAATAACAATTTATATCTCCTAAACAAACATAAACTATCTTAAATAAAGGTAGTAAATGGTAAGAATAGGGTCGAACCCAAGAGAAGGCGGGATTAACTAAATTAACTAATCTAGACTCTTGCTAAAAACCAATTAACAAAACTAATTACTAATTAATTACTCTAACCACTAATTAAGACACTAATTAAGACACAAACTTAAATTAATTACAAACTATGATATTAACAATGACAAAAACATGTAGGATAACACATATGGAGAAAGTTTGATTTGAGAAATTCATCAACAAGTCTAAAATAACCAACAAGTGCTTAAGATTCAAAAATTCAAATATAAAGAAACTAACTTAGTGTGATTTTTTCCCAAGTTTCCAACAATTAGCAAAATAAAAATTCTTCCTTTCCTCTCTTCTCTAATTACCCAATACAAGTTTCTAAGAAATTAGTCAACAAGGATTAAATCAACCAAGAATGACCCTTTACAACCCAATTTACACCCATTAAAACATGAGCCCAAATCAAAGATGCAAGCTTTATGAACAAAACCAAAGAAACAAGCTAGAATCATGTAATAAAACACTAAACCATGTTCTAATCACACAATAAACCAAATTTCACTCAAAAGATTCGAACTTTAAACCAAAGTTGTAATCTTTAAAGGTTGCTTCAACAATATCAAGACAAATTAACCAAATTTATGTAGACAAAGCACTAATTAAACAAGCACTTGCTAAGATGGTTAGTCTCAACAATAATTCATTCAACAATGGAAAATAAACATGAGAAAATGGTATTAAATAAAGAAGAAGAGGTTCAAAGAGTCTTACAATGCTAAAAGAGGAAAACTTGTTCCAATTACACTAAGAAATGGAAGAATAGCTACCCATAATTCAAGAATTACAACCCAAAATAATGAAGTTCAACTCCAGTTACAAGCCGAAATGAAGAACCAAAAATTGAGAGAATTCTAATGTGTTTTGTTGAGGAATGTTGTGGAAATGAATGGTATCCCCTCTCTCTCTACAATCTGGCTCTTTTATACCCTTGCCTCGAAAACCTAGGGCCTTCGAGAAATGGGCCTCAAAATGACGAGACGGAAAATGAAGAAGCACGTGTCCCAGGCCAGGATGCTGGCAGCGCCCACGGACGCCGGCAGCGTCGTGGGACGCCGGCAGCGTTTTGGTGACGCAGGCAGCGTTTGACGCTGCCAGTTTTTCCTCTTTATTGCTCGCCTTGACTTTCCTTGACCCCTTTTGAATGCTAGTCTTGCCTTGACTCCATTGACCCTTTGGACTTGCTTTTCTTGCATTGATAATTTGCTCCTAGTCCACTCCAATTGTCGGGTTTGGTCTCGGGTCTCGGGTTTGACTTTGACTTTTGTTGACTTCCGAGCTTGACTCTAAAATTTGACTTAAAAATACCAAATAACAACATAATTACAAGGACTAAGGTTAGTATAAAACGATGCTAACCACCCGTAACAAGTACATTAAACGAACCTAATAAACACTAAACACGACACATTTTGGTGTTGTCAAATACCCCCACACTTGGACTTTTACTCGTCCCGAGTAAAACTCGAGATTAACAAGACAACCACATGTCCAAACATAGCATGTGAAGGTAATGAGCTCTCTTCCCTTACCACTACCTTCTAATATCTCCCTCCAAACACAACCACCTATTAAAAGAAAATGACTCAAAGTTGTTGTGACACACTCTTCCCTTACCACTTCCTACTTATAACTCCCTCAATACAAAACTCGACACACCATCAATTCCGACTCATCCACACATCCTCCCTCCTTATACTCCGAGATGGTAATGGTCACTCTCACCTTGTCCCAAGGTAGAAGCAAAGTGACCGACAAGAACTCCTATCAATCTCACAACTACTTATATCGCCCCCTTATTACTCCACCAATGTAAAGCATGGTCACTTGGTTGGCCCCAAACTACACAAGTTGCACAACCAAGCAACCCACAAAAGAAATCCACCGATTTGGAACCAATATTGTGTGACTCAAAGAAAAATAAATAAAATCATAAGCTAGCCTTCTTCCAAATTCCTCCTTCTTCCATAGCTTCTTGTGTTAATTGCCAATTTTATGATAATATTGTTGGCATCGGCCACATTAAGGGTGTCAGTTCCACCTCCGGTGGCGGGAATGATCATTCTTTGGTCATTTTGGCACAACCACTCATTGAAAGCCGTTAACAAATCATCTCCCGACATGCCATGGTATGGGCATCTTGCCACGAGACTCTTGAAACGCTCCCAATAATCATAAAGGGTCTCTCCCATTTCTTCTTCAATGGTAGTGGTAAGTTTCTTGGATTGATTGTGTCTTGAATCCGGATAATACTTTTCAAGAAACGTTTTCTTCAAGCCTTCCCACGTGGTAACGGAGTGAGCTGGGAGGCAAAAGAGCCATTCTTTCGCGGCATCTTGAAGAGAAAAAGGGAATGCCCTTAACTTGAATTGATCCTCAGTCACCCCTTATGGAATAAAACCTTGGCAAATCATATGAAACTCGGCCAAGTGTCTATTAGGGTCGTTCCCCACCATGCCATGAAATTTAGGTAAGTTGTGGACAAAGAAACCTTTGAGCTCAAAGTTCACATCGCCCATGGGAGGATATGCAATGCAAAAGGATTTCTCCTCATAGTTCCTTGCCTGAATCTCACCGATTGTCCTATTATCCTCCGCCATATTAGGTGGGTAAAGGACGTTCAATGGAGATGGTATCCTAGGTGGTTACTTAAACTCTTCTTCCGGTTGTTCTTGAAAAATATTATTTTCCACTTCCTCTTCACTAGGTTCCCTCCATAAAGGTCTCCTATAAAGGGTATTTGAAAATAACCAATTTGATATGCTACTTGAAGATGGATCAATGTCTTGGTCACCAATTCCCTCTTCTGACCTAGGCATAAACTCTAAAACAACTCAACAACAGAAATTAGTAACTTCAATAAGGTTTGCTAAGGAAACAAGAATAGCAACCCAAGAGCATACCACACAAAGTAACTAATAAGCTAAAAAAAATTTGAAAAACAATCTAAACAAGTTATCAGACTAACAAGAGTTTAAATTTAATATTTAGCTATATTGCGTTCTCAGGCAACGGCGCCAAATTTGACGAGCTTTTTTTCGCGTATCATTAAATCCGCTAATTAGCTACGATCAAATAACAATTTATATCTCCTAAACAAACATAAACTATCTTAAATAAAGGTAGTAAATGGTAAGAATAGAGTCGAACCCAAGAGAAGGCGGCATTAACTAAATTAACTAATCTAGACTCTTGCTAAAAACCAATTAACAAAACTAATTACTAATTAATTACTCTAATCACTAATTAAGACACTGATTAAGACACAAACTTAAATTAATTACAAACTATGATATTAACAATGACAAAACCATGTAGGATAACACATATGGAGAAAGTTTGATTTGAGAAATTCATCATCAAGTCTAAAATAGCCAACAAGTGCTTAAGATTCAAAAATTCAAATATAAAGAAACTAACTTAGTGTAATTTTTTCCCAAGTTCCCAACAATTACCAAAATAAAAACTCTTCCTTTCCTCTTTTCTCTAATTACCCAATACAAGTTTCTAAGAAATTAGTCAACAAGGATTAAATCAACCAAGAATGACCCTTTACAACCCAATTTACACCCATTAAAACATGAGCCCAAATCAAAGACGAAAGCTTTATGAACAAAACCAAAGAAACAAGCTGGAATCATGTAATAAAACACTAAACCATGTTCTAATCACACAATAAACCAAATTTCACTCAAAAGATTCCAACTTTAAACCAATGTTGCAATCTTTAAAGGTTGCTTCAACAATATCAAGACAAATTAACCAAATTTATCTAGACAAAGCACTAATTAAACAAACACTTGCTAAGATGGTTAGTCTCAACAATAATTCATTCAACAATGGAAAATATACATGAGAAAATGGTATTTAATAAAGAAGACGAGGTTCAAAGAGTCTTAAAATGCTAAAAGAGGAAAACTTGTTCCAATTAGACTAAGAAATGGAAGATTAGCTACCCATAATTCAAGAATTACAACCCAAAATAATGAAGTTCAACTCAAGTTACAAGCCAAAATGAAGAACCAAAAATTGATAGAATTCTAATGTATTTTGTTGAGGAATGTTGTGGAAATGCATGGTATCCCCTCTCTCTCTACAATCTGGCTCTTTTATACCCTTGGCTCGAAAACCTAGGGCCTTCGAGAAATGGACCTCAAAATGACAAGACGGAAAATAAAGAAGCACGTGTCCCATGCCAGGACGCTGGCAGCGCCCACGGACGCCGGCAGCGTCGTGGGACGCCGGCATCGTTCTGGTGACGCAGGTAGCATTTGACGCTACTAGTTTTTCCTCTTTGTTGCTCGCCTTGACTTTCGTTGACCCCTTTTGATTGCTAGTCTTGCCTTGACTTCCATTGACCATTTGGACTTGATTTTCTTGCATTGATAATTTGCTCCTAGTCCCCTCCAATTGTTGGGTTTGGTCTCGGGTCTCGGGTTTGACTTTGACTTTTGTTGACTTCCGGGCTTGACTCTAAAATTTGACTTAAAAATACCAAATAACAACATAATTACAAGGACTAAGGTTAGCATAAAACGATGCTAACGACCCATAAAAAGTACATTAAACGGACCTAATAAACACTACTAAACACGACACATTTTGGTGTTGTCAGCCCTTGTTAGAGCTCTTATGCACTGGAGCCATTAATTGAAGCCCAAGCCCTTTATTTTGCATTCATATCATGAGGCCTTGAAGTATATAAGTGGCAAGCACAAATTGAATCATAGACATGCCAAGTGGGTTGAATTTCTTCAATCCTTTACATTCTCAAGCAAGTAGAAGGAAGGCAAGCATAACATTGTTGCAGATGCTTTTTCTTGGAGGTATACATTGCTATCAACCATGGAACAAAACGTCCTAGGGTTTGAATTCATGAAGGAGATATAAAAAGACCCCAAAGACGTGAGTATGGATTTCATTGTAGCATTGCCAAGACCCCAAAGACGAAAGGACTCTATGATGGTTGTGGTAGACAGGTTCAGCAAAATGGCTCATTTCATAGCCTGTAAGAAGACAATAGATGCTGCTAGTGTTGCAGAGTTGTACCTGAGGGAGATAGTGAAGTTACATGGGTGCCTAACACGTTCATGAGCTATTTTTGGAAGATACTTTGGAGGCTTTTGAATACAAGATTGTTGTTCAGTACTTCTCACCACCCACAGTCAGATGGTCAGACTAAGGTGTATAGTGAGCAAGTTTTTAAAAGACTGGGATCTGAAATTGGCTCAGGCAGAGTTTGCATTCAATAGAGCACCATCATCAGCAACATGCCATAGTCCTTTTAAGGTAGTCTCATACAAGTGTCCAAAACACAGTTCAACAAAATGATGCTCAGTCTGCACCAGTCATCTTTCAACCTGCTAAGAGGTACACCAGGTCAAGCCACCAGCCTCCACCATGGCCCACTATCAAGGTCACCCTATGAACTACAAAATTTTCCAGGATTAGTTTTCCAAAGGTCCAACACAAGTCCATGAAAAATTCCATTCAAGTTCAAATCCAGAAAGAGTCCAATGGGGTGAATTGTCCAATTCAAATCCAGTTGAGGCTGTTCTTTTGTTTAGATAGTTGTCAACCTATTGAGGGAGGCTTATATAATCACAAATAAAGCCTTGAGGAGTCCCAAGAACAAGTTAAGAAACTAGGCAATCAGATATTAAGACAAACTGAAGATTTTCCAATTCAGGCATATTAAGCTTGAAAACAAGGCATATTAAGCTGCACAAAAATGTTAGAGATAGAGAGAGAAAGTTACTGTTTACCCTAGATTTCAGCGTCGTTAGTATGACAACGCAAAAACAACAAAATCGTTCTTCTTCTCTGCTTCAATCTTCAAAAAATCAAACAAATATCTCTAATGGCACAAAAATAATAGCTGGTGGTGAGCAATCTGCCGCTAATAGGATAAGTCTTGGTTGTCCGTCTTCTTCTTTAAAAACCAAAAATTTGAATGAAATTGTGGGTCTGGCTCCGTATAATTTGGAGTCTCTTGTTCCGGAGGATAGCAGTGATGGATGGCAAAGTGCTGGAAAAGGTAACTCTATTCTGCCTTCTATTGTTGAAGAACCTAATGAGTTGTTACAATTTTCTATGGATGATGTTAAGGAGGAGCTTGAATTCTGGAAAAACTCTGTCTATTGCTTTATACTTGGTGCAAATCCACCGATGGATATTGTTGAAGGTTTTATAAGGCATATATGGAGTAAATATGGTATTGATAGGGTGTCTTTCTGTCCTAATGGAGTTTTTCTGGTTAGGTTTAACATAGAGGATGCTAAAAATGGTGTTTTAGAACAGGGTCATTTCCTATTTGATAATAAACCCTTGATAGTTAAGCCTTGGTGTCCTAATATTGATCTAGTCAAATCGGATGTGAAGGAGGTACCAGTGTGGGTTAAGCTTTTTAATCTGTTGTTAAAGTTTTGGGGGAAATGTATCCCTCGAATTGCAGGGCTGATAGGGGAGTATGTTAGAAGTGATGTCGCGACACAGGATAAAACTAGACTTGGTTTTGCTAGGATCTTGGTTGTTGTTCCTTTTGGTCTTGCAATTCCTGAAAATGTTAAATTTATGGATGAGGAAGGTCATATTGTAACAGTTAAGATGGAATTTGAGTGGAAGCCAATTTTATGTCAGAAATGTAATGGCATTGGACATAAAGCTGGAATGTTAGGAAGAATGTAGTGCATCCAAAAGGCCAGGAGGTAAAGAAACAGTGGAGGAGGAAAGAAGTTATTCCCCCAATTCATGTTTCTGTATCAAAGGGGAGTGTTAGCCAGGTTCAGATTGTTAGTTATGAAAACTATATGTTTAGACTTTCTAAACATTATAATAAATTACCATAATTTAATTTTTATGTGATCTAGTACATGCATGATTAATTAGTGCTTATTAAACAACAAATAAGTAGAAATTTACTTACAATGCTTTATGGAGATGGTATACTACAACTTTTGTAGTTTTACAACCTGAATATAGAGCTCTTTAAACCATAATTCAAAGTAGGATTACTCCTCCTTGTTGCACCCAAGGATTAGCCCCAAAATCCTAGTTTAATTAACTAGATAATAACTAAGACTAACCCTTAATAATACTACAAATATTACTACTTATTAGTAATATAAGATTTATATTATATTTTGTGATTTTATGTGATGAAGATGATGATGTTGATGATGAACAATAAGATGAACAATTCAAGTCATTGTCTTAACACCAAAATCGGCTATCAACAATAATAGACCAATTCTTTTTTTTTCTTCAATCATCCAATGTAGTGACTATAGTGTTGTGGTATTTATAGGAGTTTAGGGTAGTGGAATATGATGTAACTGTCCACTTACAAGTGGAAATAATGCCTAATTTCCACCTAATAGTGAGTGGGCATTTTTTGGTCCAAATTATGGGTTTTGGATCCATTTTTGACTTTTGATATTTGTCCCACAATTATTTATAAGTCAAATACTTAATTATCTAGTATAATTAATTATTAAATGGACCATTTAACAATTAAATGATACAAATAATTAAATAATAAACACTTAACTTGCAAGTGATATTTGACCATTATATCAATATATAATGGGTCATTGGATACCCATTTTAGCTATTATTACAACTCCTTGTAGTATTTATTAGCTAATTACCACTACCTTACAATATATATAAATACCTCAAGTAATTTAGTAAATTAAATTTTAATAACTAAATTTCACTTTATTTGATCATATCAAATATTTTGTTCGAGTTCAAAACTCGATCATCACATTAAAACTCACTTGACTAATCTTTTGTCAATATTAATAAGGGACTAATTGAAATGTATCTTTATACAATATCATTAGTTTTTCCATTGGGGTTCCTCCCTATAGGTGTGACCGAGAGGGATCAGTTGATTACCGCCGTCAAACGACAGTAACGTCTAACTCTAGTCAGCTAAGCGTTACCGTTATACGTTAATCAACTGACAAGTATAAAATAAATATATCCCAAATTTATTCCTTTTATGAGATTTAATAATGTAGACACACTATTGTGGAGGACACCTATTCCAACAATCTCCCACTTGTCCGATACAAGTTGTGCGTTACCAATTCTCGTGTCCGTTAAAATCTCTCACTCAATGCAAGCTGTCTTTCAGGTCGTACTTGCACTTGAACTTATCATGAGTTGTTTCCTCGATCGAGAGAATGACTATCTGACCGGATACATATCTGAGCGTGGCCACGCATTTCTAGTCATAACTCCTCGAGTGGCCCTGAGATTATATAAACCCAATATGGGTAGACAACTCCTGTTGAGCTATTTTCTTCGTTCAATACAGATCACCATGACCCAGTAGATGCCTATCGGCCTCCTTTTACGGAACGACCTAGGACATAAACCTAAGTCAATCGGAAACTGCAATGACTCAGACAAATAGTCTCAAGTCAAAAGAATCGACTCATAGAAATAATATATAAGTCTTTACCACGACCAGGTAACAAAAATTTAAGACTCTATAAATGGTCACTGCTCGATAGACTAAATCTGCTTATGTAATCAATTAGTCATTTCCATGACCCTATGGCTGTCGAACCCGCCATCAATTGACTTACAATCTAGTCACTCCGGGATGTCACCCCTTTGAGAAACTATGGGCACAATCATACAATGAGATCCTGTTCACTTTAATTAGGGTTCAACGTTGTCTCAACAACCTACTAGGAAATCAAAGTATTCTTAAATAAAACGATAAATGTAATAATGTAAATAATGATTCAAAATCAAATTTTATTTATAGCAAATCAGGTACACGTTTCAATCCCATCGAAAATACATGATTATTATGCTTAGCCTGCGATAAAGGCTTGGTTAAAGGATCAGCAATATTATCCTCTGTCCCAACCTTAGAAATTGTTATTTCCTTCTTGTCAATATAATCTCTAATTACATGATATTTCCTGAGTACATGTCTAGATTTATTGCTAGATTTTGGCTTCTTTGCCTGAAAAATAGCCCCACTGTTACCACACAAAATAGTGATAGGATCAGCAATAGAAGGAACCACTTTTAATCCTTCCAAAAATTGCCTAATCGAAACTGCTTCCTTTGCAGCTTCTGATGCTGCAAGATACTCAGCTTCCGTTGTAGAATATGCAGTCACACTTTGTTTGAAACTCTTCCAGCTGACAGCACCACCATTCAACATGAATACATATCCTTATTGGGATTTTAAATCATCCCGATCTGTTTGGAAACTAGCATCCGTGTAACCTTTTGCACGTAGCTCAGTATCACCTCCAAACACCAAAAATGAATCCTTAGTCCTTCTCAAGTACTTAAGGATATTCTTTACCACTATCCAATGACTCTCACCTGGATTAGATTGGTAACGACTCGTCATGCTCAAAGCATATGAGACGTCAGGACGCGTGCACATCATAGCGTACATGATTGATCCAACTGCCGAAGCATATGGAATCACTTTCATGCGTTCAACCTCTGCGGGTTCACTTGGGCACTGAGTCTTACTCAAAGTGATTCCATGACCCATAGGTAGATGACCTCTCTTAGAGTTTGTCATTTTGAACCTATCAAGAAACTTATCTATATAAGCTTCTTGACTTAACGCTAATATCCTTTTAGATCTATCTCTATAGATCCTGATACCTAAGATGCGTTGCTCCTCTCCTAAGTCTTTCATTTAAAAATGATTTCCAAGCCACTCCTTCACAGAAGTGAGCATTGGAACATCATTTCCAATGAGCAATATGTCATCCACATATAAGACTAAGAAGACCAATTTGCTCCCACTAAACTTCATGAACAAACATGGTTCCTCGACACTTTGAGAAAAACCATTCTGTTTAATTACATGATCAAATCGATGATTCCAACTCCAAGAAGCTTGTTTAAGACCATAAATGGATATCTTAAGCTTGCAAACTTTCTTAGAGTTGTTTGGATCGATAAAATCCTCAGGTTGTGTCATATACACCTCCTCTACTAGAAATCCATTCAAGAATGCGGTTTTTACATCCATCTGCTAAATTTCATAATTATGAAATGCAGCAATTGCGTGCTAAGATTATCCGAATAGACCTAAGCATTGCAACTGGCGCAAAAGTTTCATCATAGTGTAAACCATGAATCTGAGTGAAACCTTTTGCCACCAATCGTGCCTTGTAGACATCAGGTTGTCCATCCAAGCCGAATTTGATTTTAAAAATCCATTTACACTGAAGAGGTCTTACATCCTTAGGTAAATCAACCAAGTCCCATACTTGATTTTCGTACATGGAGTCCATTTCAGATTTCATGGCTTGAAGCCACAATTTGGAGTTAGAACTTGAGATAGCTGCCTTATAGGTTGTAGGCTCGTCACTTTCTAAATGTAAGACGTCACTGCCACATTCCTCGATAATACCAAGATATCTATCATGTGGGTGAGTGATTCACGTTGACTTCCTAGGAACTATAACTGAACCAGATGAAGAAGGAACATCTTTTTGCGTCACATTATCAGTTTGTGGCTCTTGAACTTCAGTAAGTTCAAATTTTCTCCCACTCTGTCTTGTAGAAATAAATTCTTTTTCTAGAAAGACAGCATCACGAGCAACAAACATTTTGCTCTCATGATGGTTGTAGAAGTAATAACCACGAGTTTCCTTAGGATAACCTATAAAGAAACATTTGTCGGATCTGGGAGCTAACTTATTATCAGACTTGTTCTTGACATAAGCTTCACAACCCCAGATTTTCATATACGACAAATTCGGGACTTTCCCTTTCCACAAGTCATGTGGTGTTTTCTCAGCTGCTTTAGTCGGGCTCTTGTTTAAGGAAGTAGTAGCGGAAAGTATGGCAAATCCCCAAAATGAGTCAGGAAGCTCTGTCCGACTCATCATTGACCGAACCATATCTAATAAAGTTCGGTTCCTCCTCTCAGCTACACCATTCAATTGTGGTGTACCTGGAGGTGTCAATTGTGATACAATACCACAATCTCTTAAATGATCATCAAAGTCATTACTAAGATATTCACCACCACGATCAGATCGTAATGCTTTGATCTTTCTATCTAATTGATTTTCAACTTCCTTTTGGAATTCTTTGAACTTTTCAAAGGCTTCACTTTTCTACCTCATTAAATAGATGTATCCATATCTACTTAAATCATTAGTGAAAGTAATGAAATAATCATAGCCTCCTCTAGCAGTGATTGTCATTGGTCCACATACATCATTATGAATGAGTCCTAATAACTGACTTGCTCTTTCACCTTTTCCAGAAAAAGGTGATCGAGTCATCTTGCCTAAAAGACAAGACTCGCAATCTCCAAAAGATTCGTAATCAAATGGAGACAGAATACCAGTCTTAACTAGTCTTTTAATGCGATTTTCGTTTATATGTCCTAAACGACAATGCCAGAGAAATGAAAGATCTGGATCACCTGTTTTGAGCTTTTTATTTTCCATATGATGAATTTCATTAGTTAGATCTAGAATATAAACACCATTGATAGATTTGGCTAAACCATATATTATATTATCGAAGGCAAAAGTACAACATTTGTCTTTAATTACAAAAGAAAAACCTTCTCCGTCTAATACAGATATGGATATTATATTCTTACTAAGAGAAGGTACAAAATAACAATTACTTAAGTACAACTCCAAGCCAGATACTAAACTAATTACATAGGTTCCAACCAACACAGCTGCGATCCTAGCTCCATTTCCCAAGCGGAGGTCAACTTCACCCTTGGCTAGTTGACGGACGTTTCTCATTCCCTGTAAATGATTACAAAGATGAGAACCACAACCTGTATCAAACACCCATGTGGTGGAACTTTCTAAATTTACGTCAATCATATAGATTTCTGATGAAATTTTACCTGACGTCACACGTCCTGCTTTCTTATCATCAAGATACTTAGGGCAATTTCGCTTCCAATGCCCATTTCCGTTATAATAAAAACATGTCAGTTCTGGTGTTGCCCCTTTTTTAGGTTTGGGGGGATAGCCAATCATTATTGCCTTTCCCTTTTCCTTTGCTTTGGGGTTGACTTTCTTCCCTTTAGCATTAGACTTTTTAAACTTTCGTTTACTTTTAACATTTATGTTTAAAACATCCCTTTTCGAACTCCCACTCGACTGCAAATCTCTTTCAGTCTGTACCAAAAGGCCATGAAGTTCGTGGATACTCTTATCCATGTTATTCATGTTGAAATTTAATCTAAAACTAGAAAAACCATCGTGAAGTGAATGTAGCACGCGATCAATTGCAATTTCCTTAAAATTCGGACTTCCAAAAGTCTCGAAAGTTTTCGCGCACTCAATCATAATGAGTACGTGGTTACTCACAGATTGACCTTTAACGAGACGAGCCTCGAAAAACTTAACTGCGGCATTATACCTTTGAACACGTGGTGCTTGGGAGAACATGCTTCCAAGCCTAGTATAAATTTCATGTGCGGTCGGAAGTGCATGTTATGCAACGAAGTTTCAAAAACGGATCCATTGCAAAAATCAAGACATTCTTAATTGAGTTCGAAATTTGCATATATTCATCGTAAGTTTGACGAATAGCAACACTAGCCCTTACAGCGGGAACAGTAGGAGGAGGGTCCACCAGATATCGCAATTTACCGTCTGCAATAGCAACAGCCTTTAGTTGCTCTATCCACTCGACATAATTGCTCCCAACTTTCCTTAAACAAGACTTGTCCATAAAGGACCTAAGCCACGACTCTTTCGGTAGAGTAGCGGAGGGTAAATCATTTTGTTGAATTGTTGTATTAGTCAACATTATGCAGATTTTATACTACAAACGAAAAAGAAGGAAATATTAACATTTATCGGAAAAATAAACCTGAAAAATCAAGTTATAAAAACGTTTATATAATGATCTCCCACTAAACTATATAAACGATACCAAGATCCGTTTTTAATTAATCTTGGGCACGGTGAGCCGATACATCCCTTAATTTATTAAATTCGGTGAGTCTACTTTTGACTGATTCTACACCTAGAACTCTTGGTCAATAAGTTTCTTAAATATATCTTTAGCCCCGGAACTGAGACTTGTCTCTTCATCCCGTTGAGTCCAACCAACTTTGACGCGTAATAACGTTATTACCCTACTTACCCAACGTAAAAAGGGAACACCCCGCTGAGGCGAGCGTGGCCCTAATGAAGAAGGGATTTATAGGTGCTAATTATTGGTAAGGCTATATCTCAATTTTAAAATATGTGAGAGATCTTGTCAAAAAATTATCTATCACTTTTAAGTGAACTAAATAGGTGAATGGTAGATGATTTAATGACAATAACTAAAACAATAACACACTAGACTTTGCCAATTTGGCATGGCGGAACAAATGCAACAATTAACATGTAAACAAAACAATAAATATTCCTAATATGGCCACTTATCTTAGTTAATCTAATTAACTATTTCATTAAGCTTTCCAAAATACAAGTCTTCAATTTCTTGAAACCGTCTTTTAGATCACCTTTTCTTCGTCTTTTGGACCACCGTCTTCTCCAAAAATAATTACATCATATAATCCTATTATACAATTTTTTCTAATAAAACAAAATAATTAATTTTACAGACGGGCAATACGAGATTGCTTAATTACAAACCAAAATAGTATTCCCTTACATTACGGGTAATACTAATTTCTAACTAGGCCATATTAGGTACAAAAATTCATCAAATGAATAAATTAATTGATTAACATGCTAACATTCAACAAATTATTTACAATAAATAAATATGAAACATGCCAAATTGCCATTTTTCATAATTAATCATATTAATAATCTTATTATAATGGAGTTATAACCAATTTTTTTAACCTTTTAAAAATTTATAAATTAATGTTCAAACTACCTTTAAGTTTACACTAATATCCCAAACTTATTTGGTACTTCACAAATTAGTCTCCACTAATTCTTGAACAATATTAGCATAATTTAACTTATTTTGCTATTTTTATCACAATTATCGTAACTTTTACGCTTTTATTTCGAAATAATAATATAAAATAATGAAAATTCAAAATAAATAATTGAAAATATTCTGGAAAAAAATCGGAATACTAAATGGACCAAAAAAGAAATTTTCAAAATTTTTAAGCCATTTTCATAATTTAGTCGCATGTTATATCGGTTTTTCGTAAAAACGATATAACCATGCCAATAAATTACCAAAATAAAAAAAAATAAAAAATAATTTTTTTTTTTAAGTTTCTGGACATTTCCAGACCAGGAAAAAAAAATTGGTCCATTTAATTTTCGGTTATATTTAATCATAATATAGTCATTATTTATTGATTATTATCTCATAAAATCAATAAACTTGCCAAAAAATTAACAATTTAATTTCTTAATTTTAAATACACTAAGTAAAACATGAATGCATGAATATATTAAGATTTCATCATTTATTTTAACATGCAATCAATTATAACGAACTATTAACCAAAATAATGCTTTTTAAGACACTTTTAACCGAAAAAAAAAAACTAAAAATAGCAAATTAACTCCAAAAATAATAAACTTCGACCAGAAACTTTTTAAGGTCAGAATGAATATGCATGGAAAAAATCATCTCATTTTAACCATTTTATCAATATTTAAGCAATTTATCATATAAATCGTCTTAAGTCGTATTGATAAACATGCATGCACAAAAGGCTCTGATACCAATTGTTAGTTATTAAAACTATATGTTTAGACTTTATAAACATTATATTAAATTACCATAATTTAATTTTTATGTGATCTAGTACATGCATGATTAATTAGTGCTTATTAAACAACAAATAAGTAGAAATTTCCTTACAATGCTTTATGGAAATGGTATACTACAACTTTTGTAGTTTTACAACCTGAATATAGAGCTCCTTAAACCATAATCCAAAGTAGGATTACTCCTCCTTGTTGCACCCAAGGATTAGCCCCAAAATCCTAGTTTAATTAACTAGATAATAACTAAGACTAACCCTTAATAATACTACAAATATTACTACTTATTAGTAATATAAGATTTATATTATATTTTGTGATTTTATGTGATGAAGATGATGATGTTGATGATGAACAATAAGATGAACAATTCAAGTCATTGTCTTAACACCAAAATTGGCTATCAACAATAATAGACCAATTCTTTTTTTTCCTCAATCATCCAATGTAGTGACTATAGTGTTGTGGTATTTATAGGAGTTTAGGGTAGTGGAATATGATGTAATTGTCCGCTTACAAGTGGAAATAATGCCTAATTTTCACCTAATAGTGAGTGGACATTTTTTGGTCCAAATTATGGGTTTTGGGTCCATTTTTGACTTTTGATATTTGTCCCACAATTATTTATAAGTCAAATACTTAATTATCTAGTATAATTAATTATTAAATGGACCATTTAACAATTAAATGATACAATTAATTAAATAATATACACTTAACTTGCAAGTGATATTTGACCATTATATCAATATATAATGGGTCATTGGATACCCATTTTAGCTATTATTACAACTCCTTGTAGTATTTATTAGCTAATTACCACTACCTTACAATATATATAAATACCTCAAGTAATTTAGTAAATTAACTTTTAATAACTAAATTTCACTTTATTTGATCATATTAAATATTTTGGTCCGAGTTCAAAACTCGATCATCACATTAAAACTCACTTGACTAATCTTTTGTCAATATTAATAAGGGACTAATTGAAATGTATCTTTATACAATATCATTAGTTTTTCCATTGGGGCTCCTCCCTATAGGTGTGACCGAGAGGGATTAGTTGATTACCGCCGTCAAACGACAGTAACGTCTAACTCTAGTCAGCTGAGCGTTACTGGAGTGTAAACTACTAAGGCTTGTGAGTTTAAGAGAAGTTCAACTAAGCTTACTTAAACTGAAAGCAAACACAGACAGAAATGGAGGCTGTTTTAGAGAGAGTGGGTTATATTAACTAAAGTTCAAAGGATATGACTTAGAGAAACTCCCCTACAGCAAAGCACAAGAGAAGGGACTCAAAGACTAGTTCTGAGACAAGTTTAAAGTGTTACAGCAAAGCACAAACACCCTAGACTAAACTGAAACAGCAAGCAAGCTAATCACAGCAAGGCACAGATTTAACTTGACTCACAAAGCAAGACACTGATCAAACACCTTGAGGATGTATCAGGCTTGACTCAAACTACAGCCCTTAGCACAAGTTTGAAAGATTTGAGGGATTTCTCAAAGTTAAATCATTCATAAAAGTCTGATTGAAACAGCATACAAAGACCTCCTTATATAGGGAGACTGATATTTTGTGAGCCATTGGATATACAGATCACCCAAGGGCCAGCTGAGGATTCAAACTACTACTACAGACACTAATTAAGAGCCTCACAATAGGATGAGCTCAACAACTATAAGGTACAGACACAAAGACACAAAACAGACTGAACAAAAAGCAATAAAGCAGTTTTGGAGTTTTCCTGAAATGGAAATCTGTTGTTCTTGTTGTCTTGCTGCTTTGCCTGGATGTGTTGCTGCTCCTTGGGCATCTCTACTCTTATTAGAACTTAGATAAGACCTGCCTTAGACGAGGACAAGTTGACTTAAACAAAAGGAAGCCACAATCTGACTTTGTACCTTCTCTACTTTAATGTTCACTGGACTATAGCTTGGGGTGTTTGTTACTTGAGTTTTTGCTAGACTTCAAAAGGGGTTATGCTGGACAAACTTGTATCTTGGTGGGTTGGCTTGATGGTAGGCCATGGTGGGGGTGGTTGGGATGCCCTGGTGTACCTTCTTGGTCCAGGGTTTGCTGATTTGTCTGCCTGGTTCTGAATGGTTTTGTTTCTGTCTTGTGTGGGTAATGTGGACTGAGTTGAGGCTTGGCATGGCTTGCTGAGCCCTAGACTATCTTCCTCAATGTCTTGGCTTGGCCTGGCTTGAGTTTGGCCTGTCATGGCTTGTTGTTTGGACCTTGTGACTCGAGCTTCCATCTGAGGGGATCTTGGGGTCAGGCTTGTCTTGTTTGTGGCTTGATCATCAAGGCCCCTTGGGTGAGCTCCTGCTGCAGCCTCCCCAGATGTAAAAGGGCTTGACCTCAAGCCTGTGTCTTCCTCTCCCTCAGAGTCTTCATAGAAGGGACTAAGATCCCCAACATTGAATGTTCCATGAACTGCATACTCTCCTGGTAGATCAATTCTGTAGGCATTAGGACCTATCTTCTCTATGACTTGAAAAGGACCATCTGCTCTTGGCTCTAGCTTATTCTTTCTCTTGGAAGGGAACCTTTCTTTCCTTAGGTTGATCCATACTACGTCTCCTGGTGCAAAGTCTTTCTTAACCTTAGGAACCTTGGCATTCTTCTTATATAGATCATTAGTTTTCTCAATTTGTTTTCTGACTGATTCATGGAGTTTTAGCATTTGTTCCACCCTCTTCTTGGCATCATAGTGGATCTCTGACCTGCACACATTAGACAAATTCAAAGGCATTAAGGGGTTAGTACCATAGACCACTTCAAAGGGGGAGTGGCATGTGGCTGCTGATGGGGCTCTATTGAAAGAGAACTCTGCTTGAGCCAGCTTTAAGTCCCAATCCTTGAGAGATTTGCTGACTATACACCTCAAGATCCTTCTCAAGGTCTTGTTGGTCACCTCAGTTTGCCCATCTGTTTGAGGGTGATGGGAGGTGCTGAACAATAATCTTGTATTAAGCAGCTTCCACAATGTCCTCCAGAAATGACTCATAAACTTTGTGTCTCTGTCAGATACAATAGTCCTTGGAACTCCATGTAACCTCACCACCTCATCAAGTTATAACTCTGCCACACTCACAGCATCTTCAGTCTTTTTACAGGCAATGAAATGTGCCATCTTGCTGAACCTATCCACAACCACCATAATAGAGTCTTTCCCTCTTGCTGTCCTAGGTAATGCTACTATGAAATCCATACTTACGTCTTCCCAAGGCCTACATGGGACTGGTAGGGGAGTGTAAGGTCCTGCTTGAAAAGAACTCTTGGCCTTTTGACACACTCCACACCTTCTGAGTACTATTTAGACTTCTCCTTTCATCTTAGGCCAGTAAAACTGATCTTGCAGAATGTCCACAGTCTTTTGAACTCCAAAGTGTCCTCCAAGGCCACTTCCATGCACTTCCTTGATCAATAGACTCCTATAAGACCCTCTAGGGACACACAACTTGTTTCCTTTGAACAGGAATCCATTTTGTAGAGTGTAGGGTGAATCAATAGTCCTTGCTCCCTCTTTCTGTGCTAACCAATCCTCTGCAACGTCTGGATCTTCCTGATACATATACTTCATGAACTCAAAGCCAAGAACCCTTTGCTCCATGGTTGATAACAGAGTGTATCTTCTAGACAATGCATCAGCCACCACATTTTGCTTTCCTTCTTTGTATTTGCTAGAAAAGGTGAATGACTGGAGGAACTCCACCCATTTAGCATGCCTGTGACTGAGCTTATGCTGGCCTCCTATGTACTTCAATGCCTCATGATCAGAGTGTAAGACAAAAGGCTTAGGCTTAAGGTAATAGCTCCAATGCCTTAGAGCCCTGACAAGAGCATAGAACTCTTTATCATATGTCGAATAGTTCAGCTTGGCACCACTTAGCTTTTCACTAAAGTAGGCTACAGGTTTCTTCTCTTGGATGAGGACAGCTCCAATTCCCACTCCACTTGCATCACATTCAACTTCAAATAGGCAATTAAAGTCTGGTAACCTGAGGATGGGGGCACTGCACAAGAGTTTCTTCATGTGTTTGAAAACCTGCAAAGCATTCTCAGTCCAAGTGAACTCTCCCTTCTTCATACACTCAGTGAGGGGTGCTGCAATGGTGCTGAAGTTCTTGATAAATCTTCTATAGAAAGATGCTAGACCATGGAATCCTCTTACTTCTGTGATATTCCTAGGAATAGGCCAAGACTGAACAGCAATGATCTTGTCATGATCTACTGAAATGCCTTTACCAGATACCACATATCCTAGAAACTTGACTTCCTCAGTCATAAAGGTGCATTTCTCAAGCTTCCCAAAGAGTTTACTCTCTTTAAGTATCTCAAACACAGTCTCAAGATGCCTCAAATGATCATCCTTGCTCTTGCTGTAGATGAGAATATCATCAAAGTATACTACTACAAATTTCCCTAGACAAGGCCTAAGCACTTCTGTCATTAATCTCATGAAGGTACTTGGGGCATTTGACAGACCAAAAGGCATGACAAGCCATTCATAGAGGCCATGCTTTGTTTTGAAGGCTGTCTTCCACTCATCTCCTTCCCTGATCCTCAATTGATGGTAACCTTGCCTCAAATCAATCTTAGAAAAGAATCTTGAACCACTCAGCTCATCCAACATGTCATCAAGCCTAGGTATAGGGAACCTGTACTTGACTGTAATGTTATTGATAGCCCTGCTATCTATGCACATCCTCCAAGTCCCATCCTTCTTAGGAACCAGTAATGCAGGCACAACACATGGACTTAAGGATTCTCTTACAAAACCTTTGCTCATCAATTCTCCAACATGTTTCTGCAGCTCTTGTGTGGCCTTCGGATCACACCTATATGCTGGTCTATTAGGTAGTACAGACCCTGGCACAAGGTCTATCTGGTGTTCAATTCCTCTTAAAGGGGTTCCTCTGGGAACACTTCCTTGAACTGATCAATGAGGGACTTAACTTCTGCAGGGATTGCCTTAGACTCTCCTTCCTGAACTTCCTTTGATAGCAGCATCAATATAGGTTGCTCTTCACTACACTCTTTGACCATTGCTGACTCAGACAGAAACAAGACTCCACTAAATTCTTCAGCTATACTGGGACTCCCATAGCTCTTTTGA
Organism: Heliosperma pusillum; assembly: GCA_022085475.1. Classification (NCBI taxonomy): domain Eukaryota; kingdom Viridiplantae; phylum Streptophyta; class Magnoliopsida; order Caryophyllales; family Caryophyllaceae; genus Heliosperma; species Heliosperma pusillum. Next base: position 85,080 of record JAIUZE010074333.1, on the reverse strand, counting down.
TGTGGTGGCAAGGGGGCTAATGTCACCTTCCTGCTCCCATGCTTGAAGGAATAGGTGTTGCTTCTTCCTTGGTGTATGGAGCTTTTATCAAACTCTCATGGTCTTCCTAATAATAAGTGATAGGCATCCATTGGAACCACATCACACAGAACTTCATCTTTGTACACACTTCCAATGGAGAATGGGACCATACATTGCTTGTCCACCTTAACCTCTGCTCCCTTACTCAGCCATCTCAACTTATAGGGGTGAGGGTGCTCTTGAGTGCTTAGCTTCAACTTGTTAACCATAGTAACTGAGGCCACATTGGTAAAGCTTCCTCCATCTATGATGAGGTTACAAACCCTCCCTTGTATGGTACATCTGCTCCTTAAAATGAGGGACCTTTGATCATCCTCAAAAGGTATCTGTTGTGAGTGCATTACCCTCCATAGAACCAAGTTATGGCCTGTGTCAGGGAGTGCCACTATTGCCTCCTGACTAGGCTCTTCTTCCTCACTCACCACTTCTTCAACCTCAGGCTCATCCCTCTCATATTCAACTAGGCCTTCTTTCTCCCAAGTCTCAACCTCCATTATAGTTAAGGTCTTCTTAGAAGGGCAATCCTTCCTGAAATGTCCATAACCCTGACATTGGAAACACCTAATTCTGTTCTCTGTCATTGAGGTGCTTGGCTTCTGACCCATGATGCCTTTTCCCTTGTCTAAGGTGGGTGGGGGTGCTGTCTTAGGGGTATCCATGGTCCTCAATCCACTGTAAGGTCTGGTTTGAAAAGGCCTAACAGGTTTTGGTGTAACAGACTTAGTCTTCCCTATCTTTTCAATTCTCAGGGATAAGTTAACAACATCATCAAATGACCACAGAGGTTGCATCCTAACCTTGTTAGCAATGTTCTTATCTAGACCCTCTAAGTACCTAGCAATCCTTTGCTCAGGTTTCTCATTTATATCACACTGCAAGGTGAGCTGTTCAAACTCTCTCAGATAAGATTCAACAGGTTTGTCTCCTTGTTTCAACTTAGACAACTTAATAAACAGATCCTGGGTGTAATCCTTAGCAACAAATTTATCTAACAGTTTCTTTTTCAGTTTGGTCCAGGATTTGATGGGTTCTTTTCCTTCCCTAGCCCTTAACCCTTTCATGGTTTCATACCAAAGAGAAGCATACCCTTTCAGTTTAAGGATGGCTACTTTAAAAGACTTAGAATCATTATATCCTTTGTACTCAAAGATTCTTTCTACTTCTCTTAACCATTCTAACAAATCATCAGGATTAAGACTACCAGAAAACTCAGGGATGTCTACCTTAAGATGCTTGTCTATGTGCCTGTGGATGGAAGCCCTGCTCCTTGTTGAGTCATCTGAGTCTGGATACTCTTCATCATCAGGTGGCCTTCCTCTGCCTCCTCCTTGGCCTCTTCCACGTCCTCTGCCTCTTCCTCCAGCAAACAACTGGTTGCCTATTACCTGATCCAGGGCTCTGGTTAGGGTGGTTACAATCCCAGCCAGGTCCTCCATCTTTGCTTCTACTCCTGACAGTCTCTCTTCACTCATTGGGCTATTTTTGTGTTTTTAAATGTAGTTAGGGAAAATGAACTGACTAAGACTCTCAACCAAAGCTCTGATAACCAATTTAAAGTGTAAACTACTAAGGCTTGTGAGTTTAAGGGAAGTTCAACTAAGGTTACTTAAACTGAAAGCAAGCACAGACAGAAATGGAGGCTGTTTTAGAGAGAGTGGGTTATATTAACTAAAGTTCAAAGGATATGACTTAGAGAAACTCCCCTACAGCAAAGCACAACAGAAGAGACTCAAAGACTAGTTCTAAGACAAGTTTAAAGTGTTACAGCAAAGCACAAACACCCTGGACTAAACTTAAACAGCAAGCAAGCTAATCACAGCAAGGCACAGATTTAACTTGACTCACAAAGCAAGACACTGATCAAACACCTTGAGGATGTATCAGGCTTGACTAAAACTACAGCCCTTAGCACAAGTTTGAAAGATTTGAGGGATTTCTCAAAGTTAAATCATTCATAAAAGTCTGATTGAAACAGCATACAAAGACCTCCTTATATAGGGAGACTGGTATTTTGTGAGCCATTGGATATACAGATCATCCAAGGGCCAGCTGAGGATTCAAACTACTACTACAGACACTAATTAAGAGCCTTACAATAGGACGAGCTCAACAACTATAAGGTACAGACACAAAGACATAAAACAGACTGAACAAAAAGCAATAAAGCAGTTTTGGAGTTTTCCTGAAATGGAAATCTGTTGTTCTTGTTGTCTTGCTGCTTTGCCTAGATGTGTTGCTGCTCCTTGGGACTCTCTACTCTTATTAGAACTTAGATAAGACCTGCCTTGGACGAGGACAAGTTGACTTAAACAAAAGGAAGCCACAATCTGACTTTGTACCTTCTCTGCTTTAATGTTCACTGGACTCTAGCTTGGGGTGTTTGTTACTTGAGTTTTTACTAGACTTCAAAAGAGGTTATCCTGGACAAACTTGTAGCTTGGTGGGTTGGCTTGATGGTAGGCCATGGTGGGGGTGGTTGGGATGCCCTGGTGTACCTTCTTGGTGCAGGGTTTGCTAATTGGTCTGCCTGGTTCTGAATGGTTTTGTTTCTATCTTGTGTGGGTAATGTGGACTGAGTTGAGGCTTGGCATGGCTTGCTGAGCCCTGGACTATCTTCCTCAATGTCTTGGCTTGGCCTGGCTTGAGTTTGTCCTGTCATGGCTTGTTGTTTGGACCTTGTGACTCGAGCTTCCATCTGAGGGGATCTTGGGGTCAGGCTTTTCTTGTTTGTGGCTTGATCATCAAGGCCCCTTGGGTGAGCTCCTGCTGCAGCCTCCCCAGATTGAAAAGGGCTTGACCTCAAGCCTGTGTCTTCCTCTCCCTCAGAGTCTTCATAAAAGGGACTAAGATCCCCAACATTGAATGTTCCATGAACTGCATACTATCCTGGTAGATCAATTCTGTAGGCATTAGGACCTATGTTCTCTATGACTTGAAAAGGACCATCTGCTCTTGGCTCTAGCTTATTCTTTCTCTTGGAAGGGAACCTTTCTTTCCTTAGGTTGATCCATACTAAGTCTCCTGGTGCAAAGTCTTTCTTGACCTTAGGAACCTTGGCATTCTTCTTGTATAGATCATTAGTTTTCTCAATTTGTTTTCTAACTGATTCATGGAGTTTTAGCATTTGTTCCACCACCCTCTTCTTGGCATCATAGTGGATCTCTGACCTGCACACATTAGACAAATTCAAAGGCATTAAGGGGTTAGTACCATAGACCACTTCAAAGGGGGAGTGGCATGTGGCTGCTGATGGGGCTCTATTGAAAGAGAACTCTGCTTGAGCCAGCTTTAAGTCCCAATCGTTGAGATATTTGCTGACTATACACCTCAAGATCCTTTCCAAGGTCTTGTTCGTCACATCAGTTTGCCCATCTGTTTGAGGGTGATGGGAGGTGCTGAACAATAATCTTGTATTAAGCAGCTTCCACAATGTCCTCCAGAAATGGCTCATAAACTTTGTGTCTCTGTCAGATACAATAGTCCTTGTAACTCCATGTAACCTCACCACCTCATCAAGGTATAACTCTGCCACACTCACAGCATCTTCAGTCTTTTTACAGGCAATGAAATGTGCCATCTTGCTGAACCTATCCACAACCACCATAATAGAGTCTTTCCCTCTTGCTGTCCTAGGTAATGCTACTATGAAATCCATACTTACTTCTTCCCAAGGCCTACATGGGACTGGTGGGGGAGTGTAAGGTCCTGCTTGAAAAGAACTCTTGGCCTTTTGACAAACTCCACACCTTCTGAGTACTATTTGGACTTCTCCCATCATCTTAGGCCAGTAAAACTGATCTTGCAGAATGTCCACAGTCTTCTGAACTCCAAAGTGTCCTCCAAGGCCACTTCCATGCACTTCCTTGATCAATAGACTCCTATAAGACCCTATGGGGACACACAACTTGTTTCCTTTGAACAGGAATCCATTTTGTAGAGTGTAGGGTGAATCAATGGTCCTTGCTCCCTCTTTCTGTGCTAACCAATCCTCTGCAAAGTCTGGATCTTCCTGATACATATACTTCATGAACTCAAAGCTAAGAACCCTTTGCTCCATGGTTGATAGCAGAGTGTATCTTCTAGACAATGCATCAGCCACCACATTTTGCTTTCCTTCTTTGTATTTGCTAGAAAAGGTGAATGACTGGAGGAACTCCACCCATTTAGCATGCCTGTGACTGAGCTTATGCTGGCCTCCTATGTACTTCAATGCCTCATGATCAGAGTGTAAGACAAAAGCCTTAGGCTTAAGGTAATAGCTCCAATGCCTTAGAGCCCTGACAAGAGCATAGAACTCTTTATCATATGTAGAATAGTTCAGCTTGGCACCACTTAGCTTTTCACTAAAGTAGGCTACAGGTTTCTTCTCTTGGATGAGGACAGCTCCAATTCCAACTCCACTTGCATCACATTCAACTTCAAATAGGCAATTAAAGTCTGGTAACCTAAGGATGGGGGCACTGCACAAGAGTTTCTTCATGTGTTTGAAAACCTGCAAAGCATTCTCAGTCCAAGTGAACTCTCCCTTCTTCATACACTCAGTGAGGGGTGCTGCAATGGTGCTGAAGTTCTTGATAAATCTTCTGTAGAAAGATGCTAGACCATGGAATCCTCTTACTTCTGTGATATTCCTAGGAATAGGCCAAGACTGAACAACAATGATCTTGTCATGATCTACTGAAATGCCTTTACCAGATACCACATATCCTAGAAACTTGACTTCCTCAGTCATAAAGGTGCATTTCTCAAGCTTCCCAAAGAGTTTACTCTCTTTAAGTATCTCAAACACAGTCTCAAGATGCCTCAAATGATCATCCTTGCTCTTGCTGTAGATGAGAATATCATCAAAGTATACTACTACAAATTTCCCTAGACAAGGCCTAAGCACTTCTGTCATTAATCTCATGAAGGTACTTGGGGCATTTGACAGACCAAAAGGCATGACAAGCCATTCATAGAGGCCATGCTTTGTTTTGAAGGCTGTCTTCCACTCATCTCCTTCCCTGATCCTCAATTGATGGTAACCTTGCCTCAAATCAATCTTAGAAAAGAATCTTGAACCACTCAGCTCATCCAACATGTCATCAAGCCTAGGTATAGGGAACCTGTACTTGACAGTAATGTTATTGATAGCCCTGCTATCTATGCACATCCTCCAAGTCCCATCCTTCTTAGGAACCAGTAATGCAGGCACATCACATGGACTTAAGGATTCTCTTACAAAACCTTTGCTCATCAATTCTCCAACCTGTTTCTGCAGCTCTTGTGTGGCCTTAGGATCACACCTATATGCTGGTCTATTAGCTGAAAGTCCATAGACCTTAATTAGACTCCTCTAATTATTTACTAAATTACTTATTAATTTAGTTTATATATATCTATGTAACATGCATGCAAATATAAAGACATTTATATAAGAGAAGAAATTTCCTCACATTAAAATGGAAATAATATGGGCACAACAAGAACTCCTTCTTGTTGTTCTTGAGCTAATAATATGGATGAACAAGAAATCTCCAAACTAGAAGACCTCCTTCAAGTTGCACTAAGATGACACCAAATAATCTACCCTTATTATTAACTAGATAATAAGATAGATAATATACTACTAATATTAGACAATATTACTACACTAGTAATACTTAGGAAATATTAGTATATGAGAGTTTTTAGTGAGAGGAAGGATTTTAGAGGGAAGTGTAAAATTGCACAAAATGAATTGGTTGAAAAATGAACAACAATTGTTCATTATGTAGGCCATTTGGTCGGAACACATTGTCCAAAATTGGACTCTTATTTTGTTTAATTTGATCACATGCATTAGATTGGAGTGTTGTAGTATAAGTGATGATTATTACTACTTGATATGTCACTTTCAATTAGTAACTAAAGAGTATAAACAAGAACAACAATCATCACCTTGTAACTACAATGTAACCGGCCATTATGGCCTAGTTTGATCCATTTTGGTTTTTGATATTTGTCTCACAAATACTTATTGATAATATGGTTAATTATCTTGTGTAATTAAGTGTTAATTTGATCATATAACAATTATATGACTCAATTAAATAAATAATATGTACTTAACATTTTAAGTAATATTTTACCATTATATCAATATATAATGGGTCCCACAATGCTTAGTTAATTTATTTTACAACTCCTTGTAAATATAATTAACTAATACCTCTATCTCAAAACCTCAACTAATTTAGTAATTTAACGATTAATTACTAAGTTAAATCTTATTTAATCGTATTAAAATAAGATATAAATTTATTAGTCAATTATCGCATAATTGAAAAATAAGTTTAATCGAATTTGAGTTCTTAACTCAAATTTTAATAATTAACTCTCGTACATATCGAATATATGTAATATACTAATTAACTGTATCGTATACAAATAATTAGTTACTATTTGGATTTCATCCTTTAGGTGTGACCGAAAGGGATCAGTTGATCACCGCCGTCAAACGACAATAACGTCAAACTCTAGTCAGCCAACCGTTATTGATTTACGTTAATCAACTGATAAATCATATATCTAGTCAATAATATCCCAATTATATTCCTTAATAAGATTTATCATGTGGCGCACTATTGTGGAGGAACGTACTCCAACAATCTCCCACTTGTCTGACACAAGTGTGCGTCAACCGATTCTCTTGTCTCTTTATCACATCTCCCACTCAACGCAAGGGTGTTTCAGGTCGCACTTGCGATTGACAATATCTAGAGTGGGTTTTCTCGATAGGGAGAGTAACTGTCTGACCGGAAAATCTACCATAGATCTCTTTCCGAGCGTGGCCACGCATTTACAGTAACTTCTCCTCGAGTGGCCTAAAGATGTTTTTACCCAACGTGGGTGGACAATTCATGTTGATCCATCTACTCTGTATGATGCAGATCACCATGATCCAGAAGAAGTCAATTGGCCTCCTTTTACGGCACGACCTAGAACATCAACCAAAACCAATCGGAAACTGCACCGACTCAGATAGACGGTCGTCAGTCAAAAGAATCGACTTATAGGAATAAGATAGAAGACCCTGCCACGACCAGGCATCAAATAATTGATTTAAGGGTCTCTACAATGTCACTGTCCGACAGAGTGTCATACAGTCTGTCTATGTAAACGACCAGTCATCTCCATGACCCCATGGTGCTGAACCAACCATCGATCGACTTACAATCTAGTCATTTCGAGACGTCACCTCATTTAGTGACTAGGGACAAAATACTAAGTTCATCCTGTTCACTTGAATTGGGTTCAACCTTCTTTCAACCAATTCGGATAAACAAAGTATTAAAATTTAGCAAACTAAATAAAGAGTTTTTAATGAAACTCTAACAATGAATGCGATTATCAAATATTTGGAAAAATTGATACGCTATCAATAATTTCATATCTTATAATCTTTAGCAATTCAGGTACATATTTCAATCCCCATTGAAATGACATGACTATCATGTTCCGCCTGCAAAAAGCATGGCTAATGGATTAGCAATACTTGCATCTTTCCCATCGTTCTGATTGCTATTTCTCTTTGTCTACGTAATCTCATATTACATAAAACTTTCTGAGTACGTGTCTAGGTTTGAATCTGACTTAGGACTCTTGGCCTAAAGGTAGCTCCCACTGTTTTACCAGTATAATGGGATAGGATATACAACTACAGGAACTACTTCTAGTCCCTCCAAAACAGTCCAATCCAAGCTACCTTCATATGCATCATCATATGACGCAATGTACTCCATTTCCGTTGTGAAATCCGCAATGATAAACTGCCTGGAACATTTCCAGCGGAATACATGACCTTTATATTTTAAAATGTTACTCTACTTGAAACCTTTCCAATAGTCTTTTCTGCTGGGAACTCTTCCAACAGATAAATCTTCTATAAAACACAGCCAACTCGTGATTTCAAATCACTTTGATCAGTTTGGAAACGGAAGTCTGTGTAACCCTTACACGCAACTTATTTTAAACTCCAAACACATGGAACATATCTTTTAGTCCTTCGCAAGTACTAAGGATGTTCTTTATGGTATCAAGTGACTTCACTTGGATTTGATTGCAAACGACTTGTCATGCTCAAAGCATGCGAAATGTCGGATTGAGTATACATCACAGCGTATATAATTGATCCCGCAGCGGAAGCAAAAGGAATTAATTATTATGTGTTCAACTTTCTTGAACTAGTCAAAGATCTTATCAATATAAGAATTTTGACTCAATGCTAATATCATTTTAGATTTATCTCCATAAATCCAGATATCTAAAAGATGTATTCTACTTCTCCAAAATCTTCCATCATCTAAAATGATCAATATGTCTCCACATATAAGACTGATGAAAAACCATATTACTCCCACTAAACTTCATGTATAAACATAATTCCTCGAGATATCGAGAAATATTTTATGACATGATTGACACACTAATTCCAACTCTTTAGTGCTTACTTAAGACATCCTCTTAAGCTTGCAAATTAACTTAGGATAGTTAGGATCTACGAACCCACAGGTGAATATAAAATATACTACCTCTTCTAGAATCGTATTCGAGAAGGTGGTTCTTGAGATCCAGTTGACATCATACTATTATGATATGCTGTAATCGCTAAGTATATTCGAATGGATCAAAGAATTAAGGTTGGTGCAAAACCTTTGCCTACCAAGTTATCTTTGAAAACATTTTAATGTTCATCCATGCAAATTTCGATCTTAAAAATCAATTTACATTGAAGAGGTCGTACTTCTTCAAGTAAAATTTACCAGGTCACATACCTGACCATCATGCATGGAGTCCATTACGAATCGTATGACTCTAAGCCATATCAAGAAGTTGGGACTAAAAACAGTCTTTTATAAGTCGCATATTAGAATTCATCACTATAAAGGAGCGATAAAATTCCACCTGAACCTCCTAGGTTCCGAAGAAACAACTACTGAACAAGCAATGAGGAAAACCTTTTCCGGACCATATGCTCAGTTTGTGGCTCTTGAAACATTTTCTCCCCCTCTGTCTTATCAAGAAATAATCGTATTTTTATTGAAAGACAGCATCACGAGTCACAAACGATTTGTTCTCGTGGTCAATGTGGGATTATTGAGCACTTGTTTCATTCAATAACTTATAAATTAGGTACGCTACCTACCCATATCGTATATGGAATGAAATCAGACTGTTTTAAATGTGTTTTAATATGGTGGGAAAAGAAATAGCAGACAAAAATAAGATCCAAAGGTTAGTCAAATGGTACTTTAAGTTGTTCAATTTATGACATTATAATCTCATATTATTGACTTTTATCGTATAAAAATCCATAAACATGCAATACATAAGTAAAAGTCACGCAATTTTACATACAATATGTAAGAAATGCATGTGATATCATATTAAAATTTCATGGCCAGAATCAACATGAAACTATTTTTAGTTAACTTTTAACTCATAAAATGCATGTTAACTCGGTTTAAACGCCAAAAATCAAGATAAATAGCAAATTAATCCCTAAAATCACGAAATTTAACCACAAACATTTTGAGGTCAGTAGGTATACATGTACAAAATAATTTTGTCAGAATCGTATTTTAACTCAAAATCGTTGATTTATTAGTTATCTTATAACTTTAATAAAAATGTCCAAAATGAACATGAATGCTACAAGCTAGCTCTGATACCACATGAAATTCCATAGACCATAATTAGACTCTTCTAATTAGTTGCTAAATTACTTGTTAATTTAGTATTTAATGATCTATGTAACATGCATGCAAATATAAAGACATTTATATAAGAGAAGAAATTTCCTCACATTGATATGGAAATAATATGGGCACAACAAGAACTCCTTCTTGTTGTTCTTGAGCTAATAATATGGATGAACAAGAAATCTCCAAACTAGAAGACCTCCTTCAAGTTGCACTAAGATGACACCAAATAATCTACCCTTATTATTAACTAGATAATAAGATAGATAATATACTACTAATATTAGACTATATTACTACACTAGTAATACTTAGGAAATATTAGTCTATGAGAGTTTTTAGTGAGAGGAAGGATTTTAGAGGGAAGTGTAAAATTGCACAAAATGAATTGGTTGAAAAATGAACAACAATTGTTCATTATGTAGGCCATTTGGCCGGACCACATTGTCCAAAATTGGACTCTTATTTTGTTTAATTTGATCACATGCATTAGAGTGGAGTGTTGTATTATAAGTGATGATTATTACTACTTGATATGTCACTTTCAATTAGTAACTAAAGAGTATAAACAAGAACAACAATCATCACCTTGTAACTACAATGTAACTGGCCATTATGGCCTAGTTTGATCCATTTTGATTTATGATATTTGTCTCACAAATACTTATTGATCATATGGTTAATTATCTTGTATAATTAAGTGTTAATTTGATCATATAACAATTATATGACTCAATTGAATAAATAATATGTACTTAACATTTTAAGTAATATTTTACCATTATATCAATATATAATGGGTCCCACAATGCTTAGTTAATTTATTTTACAACTCCTTGTAAATATAATTAACTAATACCTCTATCTCAAAACCTCAACTAATTTAGTAATTTAACGATTAATTACTAAGTTAAATCGTATTTAATCGTATTAAAATAAGATATAAATTTATTAGTCAATTATCGCATAATTGAAAAATAAGTTTAATCGAATTTGAGTTCTTAACTCAATTTCTAACAATTAACTCTCGTACATATCGAATATATGTAATGTAATAATTAACTGTATCGTATACAAATAATTAGTTATTATTTGGATTTCATCCTTTAGGTGTGACCGAAAGGGATCAGTTGATCACCGCCGTCAAACGACAATAACGTCAAACTCTAGTCAGCCAACCGTTATTGATTTACGTTAATCAACTGACTAATCATATATATAGTCAATAAATATCCCAATTATATTCCTTAATAAGATTTATCATGTGGCGCACTATTGTGGAGGACACCTACTCCAACATTAGGTAGTACAGACCCTGGCACAAGGTCTATCTGGTGTTAAATTCCTCTTAAAGGGGGTAAGCCATCAGGAAGTTCCTCTGGGAACACTTCCTTGAACTGATCAATGAGGGACTTAACTTCTGCAGGGATTGCCTTAGACTCTCCTTCCTGAACTTCCTTTGATAGCAGCATAAATATAGGTTACTCTTCACTACACTCTTTGACCATTGCTGACTCAGACAGAAACAAGACTCCACTAAAGTCTTCAGCCATACTGGGACTCCATAGCTCTTTTGATGTGGTGGCAAGGGGGCTAATGTCACCTTCCTGCTCCCATGCTTGAAGGAATAGGTGTTGCTTCTTCCTTGGTGTATGGAGCTTTTATCAAACTCGCATGGTCTTCCTAATAATAAGTGACAGGCATCCATTGGAACCACATCACACAGAACTTCATCTTTGTACACACTTCCAATGGAGAATGGGACCATACATTGCTTGTCCACCTTAACCTCTACTCCCTTACTCAGCCATCTCAACTTATAGGGGTGAGGGTGCTCTTGAGTGCTTAGCTCCAACTTGTAAACCATAGTAGCTGAGGCCACATTGGTACAGCTTCCTCCATCTATGATGAGGTTACAAACCCTCCCTTGTATGGTACATCTGCTCCTGAAAATGAGGGACCTTTGATCCTTCTCTAAAGGTATCTGTTGTGAGTGCATTACCCTCCATAGAACCAAGCTATGGCCTGTGTCAGGGAGTGCCACTATTGACTCCTGACTAGGCTCTTCTTCCCCACTCACCACTTCTTCAACCTCAGGCTCATCCCTCTCATATTCAACTAGGCCTTCTTTCTCCCAAGTCTCAACCTCCATTATAGTTAAGGTCTTCTTAGAAGGGCAATCCTTCCTGAAATGTCCATAACCCTGACATTGGAAACACCAAATTCTGTTCTCTGTCATTGAGGTGCTTGGCTTCTGACCCATGATGCCTTTTCCCTTTTCTAAGGTGGGTGGGGGTGCTGTCTTAGGGGTATCCATGGTCCTCAATCCACTGTAAGGTCTGGTTTGAAAAGGCCTAACAGGTTTTGGTGTAACAGACTTAGTCTTCCCTATCTTTTTCAATTCTCAGGGATAAGTTAACAACATCATCAAATGACCACAGAGGTTGCATCCTAACCTTGTTAGAAATGTTCTTATCTAGACCCTCTAAGTACCTAGCAATCCTTTGCTCAGGTTTCTCATTTATATCACACTGCAAGGTGAGCTGTTCAAACTCTCTCAGATAAGATTCAACAGGTTTGTCTCCTTGTTTCAACTTAGACAACTTAATAAACAGATCCTGGGTGTAATCCTTAGCAACAAATTTATCTAACAGCTTCTTTTTCAGTTTGGTCCAGGATTTGATGGGTTCTTTTCCTTCCCTAGCCCTTAACCTTTTCATGGTTTCATACCAAAGACAAGCATACCCTTTCAGTTTAAGGATGGCTACTTTAAAAGACTTAGAATCATTATATCCTTTGTCTCCTCCTTGGCCTCTTCCACGTCCTCTGCCTCTTCCTCCAGCAAACAATTGGTTGCCTATTACCTGATCCAGGGCTCTGGATAGGGTGGTTACAATCCCAGCCAGGTCCTCCATCTTTGCTTCTACTCCTGCCAGTCTCTCTTCACTGATTGGGCTATTTTTGTGTTTTTAAATGTAGTTAGGGAAAATGAACTCACTAAGACTCTCAACCAAAGCTCTGATAACCAATTTGGAGTGTAAACTACTAAGGGTTTTGAGTTTAAGAGAAGTTCAACTAAGCTTACTTAAACTGAAAGCAAACACAGACAGAAATGGAGGCTGTTTTAGAGAGAGTGGGTTATATTAACTAAAGTTCAAAGGATATGACTTAGAGAAACTCCCCTACAGCAAAGCACAACATAAGAGACTCAAAGACTAGTTCTGAGACAAGTTTAAAGTGTTACAGCAAAGCACAAACACCCTAGACTAAACTCAAACAGCAAGCAAGCTAATCACAGCAAGGCACAGATTTAACTTGACTCACAAAACAAGACACTGATCAAACACCTTGAGGATGTATCAGGCTTGACTCAAACTACAGCCCTTAGCACAAGTTTGAAAGATTTGAGGGATTTCTCAAAGTTAAATCATTCATAAAAGTCTGATTGAAACAGCATACAAAGACCTCCTTATATAGGGAGACTGGTATTTTGTGAGCCATTGGATATACAGATCATCCAAGGGCCAGCTGAGGATTCAAACTACTACTACAGACACTAATTAAGATCCTCACAATAGGACGAGCTCAACAACTATAAGGTACAGACACAAAGACACAAAACAGACTGAACAAAAAGCAATAAAGCAGTTTTGGAGTTTTCCTGAAATGGAAATCTGTTGTTCTTGTTATCTTGCTGCTTTGCCTGGATGTGTTGCTGCTCCTTGGGACTCTCTACTCTTATTAGAACTTAGATAAGACCTGCCTTGGACGAGGACAAGTTGACTTAAACAAAAGGAAGCCACAATCTGACTTCTTACCTTCTCTGCTTTAATGTTCACTGGACTCTAGCTTGGGGTGTTTGTTACTTGAGTTTTTGCTAGACTTCAAAAGGGGTTATCCTGGACAAACTTGTAGCTTGGTGGGTTGGCTTGATGGTAGGCCATGGTGGGGGTGGTTGGGATGCCCTGGTGTACCTTCTTGGTGCAGGGTTTGCTGATTGGTCTGCCTGGTTCTGAATGGTTTTGTTTCTATCTTGTGTGGGTAATGTGGACTGAGTTGAGGCTTGGCATGGCTTGCTGAGCCCTGGACTATCTTCCTCAATGTCTTGGCTTGGCCTGGCTTGAGTTTGGCCTGTCATGGCTTGTTGTTTGGACCTTGTGACTCGAGCTTCCATCTGAGGGGATCTTGGGGTCAGGCTTGTCTTGTTTGTGGCTTGATCATCAAGGCCCCTTGGGTGAGCTCCTGCTGCAGTTACCGTTATACGTTAATCAACTGACAAGTATAAAAAGAATATATCCCAAATTATTCCTTTTATGAGATTTAATAATGTAGACACACTATTGTGGAGGACACCTACTCCAACACAGATGACTCCAGTGGAAAAACAGGGTGATGTGATGCATCAAAATGTCACAGTGGTATCAGCAAAAACCCATGGCAGACCAGTTATTAGGTTGAGCAGGCAGGAATTTGTGGATGCAGGGCAGAGTGCTCAAAAATTTGGGACTTATTCCTTCTTGGAAGCCTTGAATAATGCTACGCCTAGGGTTGGTGTTGGTACAAATGGTAGTGTCATTCCTCATGCTGGGGGGAATGAATAACTTTGGTTTTTGGAAAGTAAGGGGAATGAATAGTCTAGCTAAACAGAAGAGTATTAATTAAAAGCTTTCTTCACCATTATAAAGTTGGACTGTTTGGTCTCCTTGAGACCAAGGTTAAACCCTTGGCTCTAAATGGTATAAGAAATAATTTGTGTTCCAATTGGTGTATTTCAACCAATACTAATTGGCATAGAGGTGGTAGAGTTTGGGTTATATGGCAGCCTGATAAATTTGATGTTCTGATCATTGAGTATAATGCTCAGTTTATCCATCTTAGGGCTACTGATATTGGGACTAGTGAATCCTTTTATATAACTTATGTTTATGCCTTCAATGGTATTGATGAAAGGAAACCTTTATGGCATAGATTGGCCTCCTTTAAGAATCTCTACAAGGGTCCTTGGATTATTTGTGGTGATTTTAATACAGTTCTTGCTCCCTCTGAGAGGTTAGGTGGAGTCACTAGTGAGGAGGAGATGAGGGATTTTCAGAGTTGTGTTGATGTTTGTGAAGTGGTGGATAGCCCTGCTGTTGGGTCTTATTATACTTGGAATAATAAGCAAGAGCCCCTAACCTGGGTTTACAGTAGGTTGGATAGAGTGCTAGTGAATCAAGAATGGAGAACAAAATTTTCTGCTTTGTATGCTCATTTTTATGTTGAAGGTGTCTTTGATCATAACCCTTGTGTGGTGCAACAACATGACTATAATCAGGTTAAGAGAAGAAGTTTTAAGTATTTTAATATGTGGAGCAAGGATCTTGGCTTTAAAGAGTGTGTGGAACAACATTAGCAGAGTAATTGGTATGGGACTAAGATGTTCATCTTAGTAAAAAAGCTGAAGAGTCTTAAGTTTCCTTTGAAGCAGCTGAATAAGAACAGGTTTCATGATGTTGAGAATAATGCTATTAGGAGTTTGAAGCTTCTTAATTACATTCAAAGTCAGTTGAGAGATGATCCAGGGAATCATACTTTGATTTCTCAAGAGATTGAGATTACCATGACCTATAGAGAGCTCAAAGAAGCAAGTGATTGTTTCCTAAGGAAGAAGGCTAAAGCCACTTGGGTGGCTGAAGGGGATGACAATACTAAGTATTTTCATAGAATAATCAATTCTAAGCAGAGTTTGAGGAATGTGGGGAGGATAAAGAGTATGCATGGTGGTCTATGTGAAGAGCCAAGTGATATCAAAGATGTTTTTCTAGAGTTTTATCAAAACCTGCTTGGTACTAAAGAAGATACTATGAAGGTGTGTCAGTATGTAGTTCTGCAGGGGCCTAGTTGCATGGATGAGCATGTTCAAATGTGATCGTGCTTGTCGCGAGCCCGATACAAAGATAAATTACCCAGACTAAGCTAATAACAAATTAATGTAATTAGGGAAGTAGGGGTCGATCCTCAGGGAGATGGTGTTTCCTACAGAATGTGAAGTGTCTCGCAATTGGGTTCTATCTAATGATTTCTGGGTTTTTGGGTTTTTGATATCTAAACTAATATAAAGCATAAATAAAAACAAAATAAAAACAAATGAAAATAATAAAGCAAATAATGAAAAGCATCTAGGGAAGTAGGTTCACACATGTAGATTGACATATTGATGAAATTGGATTTGGAACATGCAGATAATTCATTTTGAGTTCGTAAGAATGATGTGTTCATTACAATCATAGATCAGATGGTCTAGCAGGCTTTTTAGGCGATTTACTAGGTCTTAATCTACCATGTCATGCTTTGTCTATTCAATTCTCGTATGTCTACCTTGGAAAAGAATTCCATACTAGTCGATGATTTCCGGCCAGAAGTTGTTAACTATCGTTACAATCCAAACATGCATAGACACAACGGTTTAAAGGCACAATTTCTTTTATCCAATTAACATCTTTTAGTCAATCTAACATGGCTACCCTACACCCTAGAAAGGTGACTACTTACTCATGACGATATCTAAATCTAAGATTATATTAACAATGAAAATTAGGATAGACATGTTTATTTGATTTTGACTCTTTATATGGCGATAATAACGACGCTAATTGATAATCTAGGAAATGAAACAACAATTATAACGGTACTAAAATGAATCTAAGATAATATGTAAAGTGAGTAACAATCAATTGGAAAATAATAAGAACATTAAACAAGGGATAAAACAGAAATACCTATATGACGATCATGAACGAAAGTGATAACAATAATAGAAAATCCTTGCACATAATAAACGCTCCTTGAATTACAACACTTGTACCCAACAAAGTGAAAGTCCATAGACCTTAATTAGACTCTTCTAATTAGTTGCTAAATTACTTGTTAATTTAGTATTTAATGATCTATGTAACATGCATGCAAATATAAAGACATTTATATAAAAGAAGAAATTTCCTCACATTGATATGGAAAATATATGGGCACAACAAGAACTTCTTCTTGTTGTTCTTGAGCTACAAATATGGATGAACACAAGAAATCTCCAAACTAGAAGACCTCCTTCAAGTTGCACCAAGATGACACCAAATAATCTACCCTTATTATTAACTAGATAATAAGATAGATGATATACTACTAATATTAGACTATATTACTACACTAGTAATACTTAGGAAGTATTAGTATATGAGAGTTTTTAGTGAGAGGAAGGATTTTAGAGAGAAGTGTAAAATTGCACAAAATGAAGTAATTGAAAAATGAACACAATTGCTCATTTTAAAGCCAATATGGCCGGACCACATTGTCCAAAAAAGGACTCTTATTTTGTTTAATTTGATCACATGCATTAGAGTGGAGTGTTGTAGTATAAGTGATGATTATTACTACTTGATATGTCACTTTCAATTAGTAACTAAAGAGTATAAACAAGAACAACAATCATCACCTTGTAACTACAATGTAACCGGCCATTATGGCCTAGTTTGATCCATTTTGATTTTTGATATTTGTCTCACAAATACTTATTGATCATATGGTTAATTATCTTGTATAATTAAGTGTTTATTTGATCATATAACAATTATATGACTCAATTAAATAAATAATATGTACTTAACATTTTAAGTAATACTTTACCATTATATCAATATATAATGGGTCCCACAATGCTTAGTTAATTTATTTTACAACTCCTTGTAAATATAATTAACTAATTACCTCTATCTCAAAACCTCAACTAATTTAGTAATTTAACGATTAATTACTAAATTAAATCTTATTTAATCGTATAAAAATAAGATATAAATTTATTAGTCAATTATCGCATAATTGAAAAATAAGTTTAATCGAATTTGAGTTCTTAACTCAATTTCTAATAATTAACTCTCGTACATATCGAATATATGTAATGTACTAATTAACTGTATCGTATACAAATAATTAGTTACTATTTGGATTTCATCCTTTAGGTGTGACCGAACGGGATCAGTTGATCACCGCCGTCAAACGACAATAACGTCAAACTCTAGTCAGCCAACCGTTATTGATTTACGTTAATCAACTGACTAATCATATATATAGTCAATAAATATCCCAATTATATTCCTTAATAAGATTTATTATGTGGCGCACTATTGTGGAGGACACCTACTCCAACACAAAGTAGACTACAAAGATTGAAACTCTTATTAATCTAAGCTAAGATTTTGATGTGAAATGGACAGAAATAAACTAAGAACTAAAGACTAAAGAAGAAGAAAATGAGAGAAGAGAGACTAGTTCTCCCTTCCTCCTAATCTAAAGAGGAAATGTAAGAAGAGAAGAGAAGAGGATTGTAAGAAAGGTGTTGTATGAGATGAAGGACTAGAGCATCTATTTATAGTATTAGGGTTTCGTGGAGAAGAGGTCGGACATTAAACACATAGGACAAAAGTAGGAAGAAGAAGCCGCCATGCTCGAAGCAGCACACATACCCGATCGGGTACACACTTACCCGATCGGGTAAGTTGGCATCTAGAAGCTCTTGACTAACGTTTCATCTTCCTTTGCTTTGACTTGACTTCCAACATCCCCCTTGACCTCTTGAGTCGGGTTTGTTGATAGGGTTTGATGTAAAGCGATGAATTCTTCCGCCTAAATGATTGATCTTCCGATAACTACGAAACTGTCTTTGCTTCTTCTCTCTTTCGAATTAGTGAACCTTCTTGAAATGCCTTTCATTTGGTCAAGCTTGCTTCTTCGAATCGTCAGGATCTAGGCAAATGCTCGGGAATATAGAAAAAGGGCGTAGAAACGTCACTTTCCCTACAAAACATGTTAGAACATACGAATTCACCTAGAAGACGATATTAGCTCATAAAGTGGCTTAACAAAGGACAAATGACATACAAAACCGAGCTAAATTGGGGGTTAAAACCATACAAATATTAACTTATCAAAATGCTCTTAGCTCCAGTGTCAAATGAAGAGACTAAAAAGGCTATTTTGAGTATTCCTAAGCACAAGGCACCGGTCCCTGATGGGTTCTCTAGTGCTTTCTATATTGATGCTTGGGACATTGTTGGTGAGGCTGTTTGTGATGTTGTTCAAGATTTTTTTCAGACTGGTAGCCTCTTGAAACAAGTCAACCACACTGTTATTAATTTAATTCCTAAATGTGAGTTGCCTGAAAATGTGACTCAGTTTAGGCCTATCTCATGTTGTAATGTGATATATAAATGCATATCTAAGATTTTGTGTGATAGATTGGCTAAGATTTTACCTCATCTTATCAGTAATAACCAAGGGGGTTTTATCAGGGGGGGGAGTATAGTGGAAAATATTTTAATTTGTCAGGATTTGGTGAAAGCTTATAATAGGAAAGCTGTTTCTCCTAGATTCATGCTTAAAAGGGACCTCAAAAAGGCATATGATTCTGTCTGTTGGGAGTTTCTTACTCAAATGATGCAGGCTCTTCTTCTTCCCAACCAATTCATTGACCTTATCATGGAATGTGTCACATCTGCTTCTTATTCCTTAATGCTTAATGGAGATATGTTTGGAATGTTTTAAAGAAAGAAAGGGCTCAGGCAAGGGGACCCCCTATCTCCTCTGCTGTTCACTATAGCCATGGAATATTTATCCAGGATTTTGATGTACACAACTGAGCATATGCAGTTCAAATATCATCCTATGTGTGCTCCTCTCAAGTTGTCTCATCTGATGTTTGCTAATGATCTCCTCTTGTTTTCTAAAGGTGATATTGCCTCTATTATGACTGTGTTGAGATCTTTGTCTACTTTTTCCAAAGCCTCTGGACTTCAGATGAATGGCTCTAAGACGAATGCTTACTTTAATGGGGTCCCTGGACTTGTGAAGTCTGATATCCTGCAAGTTTCTGGTTTTAAGGAAAGGAAATTGCCTTTTCACTATCTTGGATTATCCATCACTGCTGGTAGATTGACCAAGAAGGATTGCCAGGTGCTGATTGACAAGGTTATGGCTAGAATTAGGAGTTATGGTGCCAGATTCCTCTCCTATGCAGGGAGGCTTGTATACTAATTTAGTGCTAACCTTTTTGTATACTTATTGGGCTAATATTGTTCTAATTCCTAAGGGAGTTATAAGGAAGATTGATTCTTTATGCAGGAATTATCTTTGGGATGGGAAAGTTGATTACATGAGGACTCCACTTGTTAGCTGGGAAAAGATTTGTTTTCCAAAGGCTGAGGGTGGGCTAGGAATAAGGAATAGCATAGTCTGGAATACTGCTGCAATTGGAAAGCTGGTGATGCGTGTAGTTTATATAGACTTTTTAGTCCATTTATGCACGCATTTTTATGTCATTTAGGTGATATTACGTCACTATATGTCCCTATTTAGCTACTTTGTACTTTCATTACCATTTTGTAGGTACGAGCTGCGCAGTAGCGAAAACCGAGCCAAAACAGTCCACTTTGCATGCATTTAGGAGAATGGAAGGAACGGAACAGAAGCTCTTGCATGGGAAAGCGTAAAACCGCTCACAATCAAGTCCAAAGCCACGACCAACACTATATGCTAGGCCAGAGGACCTCGATCGTCTATATCTTTGGTCGATAGAAGGGAGTACTGATAGAGAGGACTTCGATCGAGCTGTCATCTGCTCGATCGAGGGGTAGCTGTTGAAGAAATGGTCGATCGAGAGGATGAAGTCCTCGATCGACTGATATTCTCGAATGAAGGCCTCGATCGAAGGGGATTTTCCCTCGATCGAGTGAAATCTGTCACGGGCCTTAAGTCCATAGACTAATTAGGTTAGAAGTCGTGTTATGCATTATATAAGACTCTTAGTTCGTCATTAAGGATTATGGACTACTTAGCAGACACTTATCATTCACCATTAATTTCTGAACTTTCTTAATCTTTAAGTTTACATTCGGGTTTATTATCGACGGGGATTTGTTCTTTACGCCGGATTTGCTAAGATTGTAAACTCTTTTCTCTCCTTTATTTTTAATCTTTGTTCTAGTCTTAATTACTGTTTTACCTTCCTTAATTGCTGCGTTATTGTTCTTTATGCTTGTTAATTACGATTATATCATGTCTAATGTCATATATTCAATCGTCTTTATTGCTAGCATCATTAATAGTATGAGTAGCTAATTCCCTTATGTGTTAGGATGAGGAAAACTGTAATAAAGGTATGATAGGATAAAGTATATTAGTTAATCTTGAATATGAGAATCAATCTAAGCATTATAATTGAGGTTAGTCGAATGAGTGCACGCAGGAGACTAGCTAGGTAGTTAACCCCGACTTGGATTGAGAGATTGACAGGGAAAGGCTTGCTTAGAATTGATAAGTGACTCCTAAGAGGGCGAGAGTTAATTAGGAAAATCCCTAGGGTGGTTTGAGACCGAGAGGAGAAAACCATTGCCCTTCTCATTGATAGATTGACTAACTTAGTTGACCCGTAGATGCCGATATTGCAGTAGACCGAATCCTAGCATATTTTTCCTTTATCTGATTTATTTTGTGTTATCCTCTACCTTTATTTCTCTTCCCTTAAATCTTATTTTGTTTACTTTTAAAACCAAATCAAAACCCCCAGACTGTGACTGACAGACTTAGATTGCAGTTAGTTAATTTCCTCCCTGTGGAGATCGACCCTACTTCCGCTATCTTCTTTAGTTAGTAGACTTAGGCTTTTATTTTTGGTGTATAACAACTCGCATCAAATTTTGGCGCCGTTGCCGGGGAGGCAATTTAGTTTTCTGTTTATTTATTTTTGTCTCGTCTTAAAGAATTTCTAATTCCTTAAGACTGTTCTTATTTTTCCCTCTATAGTTGTGTATGCGCAGGTCCCAAAGGCTCGAGTTAGTGGAAGCTGATCCAGAGCCCGAAAGAACCTTCTTACGCAGAAAGAGAGGGTTAGATAAGACTGTTCAGGAGGAAGACTTGAGTACTTCGGACTCCGTCTTCGACAGTTTTATTTTCGAGGAAGATTCGACTGTTGAGACTACCGTACCAGCGAAGATGCCTAACATTGCTAGGCACTCTGAGCCCACCGCTGCATGTATACCCCAGGGATTCAAACTTGCAACGGACTAGGATGGAACTTCTTTTGATCTTCGTCCGTCATATATCAAGCTTGTTCAGCAGGACAAGTATAGGGGTGTGGCTGGGGAAGATCCGAGAAAGCATATGGAGACTTTTGCTGATTACTGCTCTTCTATTCCAGTTTCTAAAGGGGTGACACAAGACAAGATCAAGGAGGTCTTGTTCCCTTTTTCTCTTACCAACAATGCCAAATTTTGGTTGAAGAATCTGAATAGAGAAGAACTTGGCATTACTGATTGGACTACACTTGCACTGGCCTTCTACAAGAAGTATTTTCCACCACAGAGGACGAATGCTTTGAGGGGTCAGAATACAAATTTCAAGCAGACAGTTCATGAAAATCTCTATGAGTCCTGGGATCGATTTAAGACGCTAGTGAGGTATGTTCCTCACCATGGGTTCGAACAGTGGTTTCTATGTAACCAGTTTTACAACGGGTTGTATGATGATCATCGAGCTATCTTAGATACCGCATCGAATGGGAGATTCCAGAAGGAGAGAGATGATGATAAGGGTTGGAAATTGATCGAGGAGATGGCAACCCACTGTGCTGAATATGGTAATCCGCGAAGTGGTACACGAACAGTAGCTAATGTTGATTCTGACAGTCTGGATGCTAAATTTGATAAACTGAATGCCAGACTTGACAAATGGGAGAAGCAGGCTGCAGATAACCAGCAGACGGTTCATTTGCTGCAGCGAGATGAAGTGATCACTTGTGAAAGGTGTGGCAAAACTGGTCACACGGCTGTAGATTGTCTTCCAGAAAAGGAGCAAGTTTGTTCCTTTCAACAATATCGTCAAGGGGGTGGTTACTATAATCAGGGGAATATCCATCCCAACTTGAGATGGACGAGCCAAAATGTCCTAAATCCTACTACTCCACCACAGCAGCCGACTTATCAACCGCCGCATAAGCAAGGATTCCAAAAAACTCCAGTCTTCACAACAAGCTAGTTCCTCATCTGGAGCAATTTCAGAAGTTGGAGAGCTAAATTCGATGATACAAGCTTTAGCTACCCAATTGAGCAAATCTGATCAAGCAACGAATGCTACCATTAAACTCTTAGAGTCGCAGATTGCTCAGTAGGCGGGAGCTAGATCGATTAGGCAACCTGGCCAGTTACTGTCCCAGACCGATAAGAACAAGGAGACACTGAACATGATCACTCTGTGAAGCGGTCTCGCTTATGAAAGTCCTGCTGGTACCGTTGCTGATATCTCTGGTGCGCATTCCAATGTTTTGAGGGCTGATGCTGATATTATGATCGATCGAGGAGATTATTCTAGTCGATCAAATGATGAGAAGGGAAATTCACTCGATCGAGAGGTTGCTGTTCCTCGATCGAGTGAATCAGAAAGACATAAGCTCGATCGAGAAGGTTCAGTTGATCGATCAAGTACTTTGACTGACGATGCTGCTCGATCGAGCAGTTTAAGTTCCAAGAATGATCGATCGAGTGACATCGATACTCGATCGATGGGTCCTAATGAACGAGAAGCTCGATCGAAGGGGTTAAGCAAGCGGATGATTAACAACGCGATTGTCAAGGATATGCAACGTGGATCACCTGACGTTCCAGTTCCGTTTCCCAGTCGGTTGAAGAAGGCTAAGGTCGAGAAGGAATTTGTTCGGTTCGCTGACATTGTACGCGATCTTAAGGTGAATGTTCCATTTGCAGACCTCTTATTAAAGGTACCCTCTTACTTGAAATTTATGCGTGAAATTCTTTTACGTAAGAGGTCAGTCGATACTGTAGAGACTGTGGCTTTGACTGAGAAATGCTCTGCGTTCCTCCAGAACAAATGCCCACCTAAACTGTCCGACCCATGTAGCTTTTCCATACCGTGTCATATAGGTACCTATCTTATAGATAATAGGTTATGTGACCTAGAAGCTAGTGTTAGCGTCTTACCTTTGTCTTTAGCCAAACGGTTAGGCTTCACCAAGCTCCAGTGTACCAACATGACGGTGCAAATGGAAGATAGAACCTTGTCCCGACCTTTAGGAGTCATAGAGGATGTACATGTGCAAATAAAGAGATTCTTTATCCCGGTCGACTTCATAGTATTCGACATACCTGAGGATTCTCACACTCCCATCATTTTGGGAAGACCGTTCTTGCATACTGCGCAAGCGGTTATTGATGTCGGGTTACGGACATTAACTTTTCAGATAGGTGGGGAGAACCTAGTTTTCACTCAGTCTCGTGCTAGTAAAGGCACCATGCTTGTTTTACCATGTCACGCGCTTCCCTTAGCTGACATCACACCTTATTTGTTTATGCACGACAAAGTTTCGGTTCCTATCGAGCCTATACCTCCTGTTTGTGATATTCCTATGACCGTAACACCTCCGCCCCAGCTTGGGAGCGAATTGGAGGAACGCGCTGTTGTGTGTTGTCTTACAGATAATAGATCGGCAGCATTGGAGCTGAAGAAGGGAGAGCCATGTTCGCGTTATGGTATCAAGAAGAAGTCTAAGAAGGACAAAGGAGTTCGCACATATTCGAGTGATTCGGAAGTGGAGCTAGACTCCAAGAAAAGATCGTATATATGGAAAAAGAAGTCAGAAATTACCGCAGCTGAGGGTAATTCCTCAAGTCAAAGGCCTGACGGTGGCCTTGTCACAAAACTATTTGGTTATGAGCCGGGTTTGCAACCCCGTGCAATTTGTAAATAACAATTTATTGCGTTTTCGTTAGACAATTAGACAATTAGACGATTTACTTAGATTAGACGTTACGTTATAATCTGTAGTTTAGATAAACAATTTACTTTTCCTGTTAGACATTTTTGGTATTTTTTTTGGGTATCGTTTGGTATCGTTTTTGCAGGAAAAAGAAGCGGAAATCAATTGCTAAAAGTCGAAGGCTGTGCAAATAGGAAAACCTCTCGATCGAGTAAATTGTTAGTCGATCGAGAGACTTGGGGAAGAAAAAGACCTCGATCGAGTGGAATGCAAATCGATCGAGGGGAATTCAAAACGATCGAGTAAACTGAGGATCACCAAAAGAAAGTCCTAGATCGAGTAAATCAGAACTACTCGATCGAGCGGTCCTGCCTGAAAAAGATCTCGATCGAGTAGAATTTCTACTCGATCGACCGAACTAACTTACCTATATAAGAGAAGTCCTCGATCCCCTTTCAAATTACTCGATCCCAATTCCCCTTTGTTCTTCATCTTTCGATTTTTTTTCTGCATAATCGTACCTGCAATTCGTGTTAATATCCAAATTAATTACCAATTCCTTATATCCTAGTACTTTTCTATTGCAATTGATCGAAAAGCCCTATCTTTTTCACCTTTAATCTCGATTTATTTGAAGATTTCGTGAATTTAGGGTTTTTTAATTCGATTTGTTCGAATTTGATCGATTAGTTGCTATTTTTTGGGTAATCATCAACAATTATGGAGTCGAGTTCAGTCCCTAGTCAGTCTGTGGTTCCCGAGGTTGTCACTGAGATGACGACAGAAGCGATTACCGCTACTGTTCAGACCGCTATTGCTGTTACTGCTACTGAGGTCGTTGCTACTGTAACGACTTCTGAGACGGACACTACCATGACTACACCTGTGACCGCTACTGCTGTCACCACTACCGAGACTGCTGCTGAGATGGTCTCCACGGAGCATACTGACACTCTGACTGCTGTTACGGTCACTGCTGAGGCCGTTGTTCCAGCGACCACTACTGAGGTCGTTCCGCCTTCTAGCTCTTCACTCACTCCTAGCAAGAAGGCGTTGACATTCAGCCAGCTAGCCGCGCATAAGCTAGACACTACTCAAGGATTGGCACCACAGAAGGCTCTCAAGGCTGCTAGTCAGCCATCTAGCGTGGAGTATCTTGGGCCACTACCACGAATTAGGGAGGTACAATTCACTTCTAGCATTCACCGGAAATGGTTATCTTGTTTACTTTACTCCCCTATCCATTTGAACCATTTTCTGCACCGTTCCGACCTAGAGGAGCTAGGTTTATTTACTGATGTTTGCCTATTACTTAACGGGACGGGGATGTCGGGTTGGCCTCGATGAGGGAGTATACATATGGAGTACCTACGCTTGAGTTTTTCAGTTCCTATACTTTTCAGGACGATATGTATGCTACCTCACCGTCTAGTGCTTGCATTCATTTCCGACTCTTTAATGAGTCGCATTCTTGGACTTTAGCTAGGTTTGGGGAGGTTTTGGGTGTTTCGAGTGACGGTCTTTTGGCAGCTCCTAGGAAGCTGTTGACCCAGGTTTGGATCGCCCTTTCTCACACACCTTACGGCACTCGTAAGGTGGCCCACGTTCACCACCCCTCGCTGCGCTATTTTCTGCGACTCTTAGGCGAGTCGATTTTCGCTAGACCAGAACCCAACAACATCAACAACACTGAGTTAGCCATTTTAGCAGGGTACCTGAACGTTGATAGCGGTACCCCATTTGTCATGAACATAGCCTACTTAGTGGCTCTTCACTAGAAGAACCTAGAGTCTAGGGTGTCTAGCGCCGTAGTCTGCGGCGGTCTGGTCAGTAGGATTGGCCGCCACCTTTATTCGGACTTCCCTAGGACTCATTCGCGCTTAGGACCTGGCGTCGACTTAGATATACCTGTCATGGTCGGGTTTACTTGGATCACGGGCTCTGGGCGTCGGATGTGGAAGATATGTGGTTCCACATCCGTTGCCTTGCCTTGCCCTACATTACCTTCTCTTTCACCTCTCACTACTACGAGAGGGGTGAAACCCCCTCCCCCTGTTTACCATCTACCTTTCACTACTACACCTTCCTCTTCCACTAAGAAGAGGAAGAGAGCTTCCCCACAGAGGGATGTTGGAGAGCCGTCAGGTTCTCAACAGGTTGGGACGACCACTGTCACGCTCCCGCCTGTCACCACCACCACTCCCCCTCCTGAGTCGGTTTTTTCGGCTAATTTGGTTTGTCCTCCCCTGTTTGAGGCGTCTGAGGTCATGGACTAAGGGCGTCGTGATGTTTTGCTACTTGATATGCGCAGGGATATAGCACAGATGCGACGGGATCAGGCCTTGGCCTTGTTCCCTATCTATGAGGACCATATCCGCAGAGGACGTCCTATTCCAGATGGATGGCCTCACCCCTCATTCTACAGATACCCTGAAGGTGGGTATCCTTCACCATCTTCTTCTTCCTCTTCTTCTGGAGAGGAAGAGGACGAGACGCTGGCACAGAGGGCCATGAGGGAGCGCGTGGAGTTGGCAGCTAGGCGGCTAGCTCAGGAGAAGGAGAGGGACCCGACGTATAGGGTGGAGACGGAGGAGACTACTGGGAAGAGGTGATGTTAGCTCCCCAGTTTGATGCTGGTTTGGGGAAGCTGTTGTTTTGTAAGTTTTTCTGTTTATTTTTTATTCTTTGTATATATTTCATCCCTTAGGAACATGAATTAGGTTGTGTTTCCCTTTCCCTTATACGCTGTTGTGTTGTAGCCAATGAGGACATTGTCTGTTTTGGTTTGGGGAGGTGTTTTGCATCCTTTTGCGTCTGCATTTGCATTTGTATTGCATTCACGTTTACAATTCATGTTAATTAGAAAAAATTTGAAAATATCAAAAATATCACATTTATTTTTGCATATAGTCGAGTCGGATTGGAGTCTTGTTCGTGATGAAATTGCACTACAAGTCTATTTTATGTTATTCCTTGAACCATTCTTGACTTACTCAGTAAAATCGAAGTAGTGAACTATCGAATTTTGTCTTGGAATTTAAATTTTGACTATTAGACGTGACTCAACATTTTGGCAAACTACTTATATATTCTGAGTTTTAGAGCCTATAACTGGTGACATTTATGACCAGTTCATCTAGGAATGAGAGTACTTACTCCCCACATCTCGTGTCATTTGCTTGTATATGAACTTTGATTTCGTATTGCCTGCACGCATTTGGTTTGTGGTCGGTATTACGTGTTTTGAGAATATTTGCATCTCCCTTTTCCTCATTTTACCCCATTAACTCCACATAAAGCCATATCTGCCTAATGCCCTTAACTACATTCTAAACTGAGCCTACCTTTGCCAAGTTAGTTTAGTAGTCGAGGTGTATTTTACTGTTGTGTCAGTTTTTGACTCGTTTTCATTGATTGGAGTGGGTATTTACGAGAAAAAGAAAAAAGAAAAGTGATGAATAGTACCTCGATCGAGCAGCTTTTAGCTCGATCGAGGAGATGTTGTTGTATGTTACCTCGATCGAGTGACTTATTTCACTTGATCGAGGGGTTTTTCCCTCGATCAGCCAAGAAAGAAAAAAAAAGAAGAAGAAAACGAAAAAATGAAAAAAAATATAATGAAAAAAAAATAATTGGCTGAAGTTTTTGTTATTTACAGCTCCTATGCTTAATATTATTTGTCGAGGTGTTTTATGGGAGTTGTGTTGTATATGCCTAGATATGTTAAGGCCTCGAGCTTCCTTTTTGATAGTTGGAAGAATGGAACGAGTTCTATTACGGTCTTGTTAGGAACTAGCTTGGCTATTTACCCTCACATTTCCATTAATTATTTTGCCCCTTCTTACCAATTAGCCTCACATATCCATATCTTTGCAAATGTTCGGCACGTGATAGGCCTTGAACGGTTGCAACAGGAGTACATGATCAAGGCAAGACACAAACTCAAGACAACAACATCATTCAAGACAACAACAACAATATAGCCAACACCATGACTAGTTATGACAATGTTTTATTCAGTCCAAGTAACCACCACCTCATGCCAGCAAAAACAACACAACACCAGCCAGAACAAAGCCTAGCCATCCACTTCCCAAGACTTAGCCAAAACCACACACAACCAACAACAAGACAAACCCAACACAACAACAACAACCTTCAGCCACAACCAGTCAGTCACAATCTTTCTAAACAGGGTCCATGGGGCCTTATACACTCAAACAAGCCCAACCAGTGATCAATCTTAGTCTTAGGGAGGGTCCTCTACAACTTTGCCCAGGATTTCTTCTTCAGGACATGCACACAACAAAAGTTAGCTTAGGGACAAACTCAAACTGTCCAGAATTCAGCCCTTTTTGCAGTAGTTCAAATGTCACTATCAAACTTTCCTATTTTGAACAAACCAGCTCGAGGATCTTTTAGCAGACCCTTTGGCATTCATCCTACTCCAATCTGGCTCAAGAACCAAGATTGAAAGTCCACTCCTTCACCAGATCAACCCAAGCAAACCAATTAAGTCAGATTGTCTTATGTGAACTGCTTTTTCTACTTTATTGCTTTAAGTCTGAACAATGTAGCTGTTATTTCTGTTTCTTTTGTAAGCCAACTATGGCCCTAGATGTAATGAACGAGTAAGATGTAATCTCAATTCCTATAAAAGGCTTATTCCTAATGAATGAAACACAGATTTGAAGTAAACACAAAAACTGAAACCTTTGTTTCTGTTATCATCTCTTGGCTGTGTGCTTGAGAAACTTCCTTTGGTGTGTGCTTGGAAGTGAGCCTAGACCCTTAGCTCTGTGCTGGGATCAAGGTTCAACCCTCAACCATTGCTTTTGTGCTTTGGTTAAGGTTCTATCTCTTTCTTTCATGCATTTAGTCCAAACAAAACAGAACAAACTTTGAGTGTCCTTAGTTTTGTTTATTTTTTCTACATTGTGCTTGTTTTCCTTGATACTTTCAGTGCAATTGGTTATCAGAGCTTTGGTTTGTGATTTCATTTACTTAACTACATTACAAACAAAAAATCAACCATGAGTGAAGAGAGAATTACAGGTCTTAAGAACACAGTTCAAGGTCTTGTCAGAACTGTGATGGAAGTCTCCAAGTCTGTCAATGAACTTCTTGAGGGCCAACAGAACAATGACACAAGAGGAGGCAGAGGTCGAGGAAGAGGAGCACCTTTCCCACAAGGTGGAGGAAGGAGAAGGCAACCTGTAGATCAATTTGAAATGTCAGACTCAGATGGCTCAGATCAAAGTCTTCTCAGACACCAAGACAAAGACATAAAGGTAGAAATCCTTGACTTTCTAGGTAGCATGAACCCTGATGATTTCCTAGATTGGTTGAGGTCTGTAGAAAGAGTCTTTGAGTTTAAAGGATACACTGATAGGAAGGCTTTTAAGGTTGCTATCATGAAACTAAAAGGTTATGCCTCACTATGGTATGAAAATATGAAAACCTTGAGGGTTAGGGAAGAAAAAGAACCTGTTAAGTCATGGCTCAAACTGAAAAAGAAAATGAGGGCTAAGTTTGTCTCTAGGGACTACACTCAGAACATGTTCATTAAGCTCACTCACCTGAAAAAAGACCAAAGACCTGTAGAATCTTATCTAAGGGACTTTGAACAACTCACACTGCAATGTGAGGTTGTTGAGAAATCTGAGCAAAAGATAGCAAGATTCTTAGAAGGTTTGGATGAGAGGATAGCTAGTAAAGTCAGGCTACAAAATATATACTCCTTTGAGGAAGCTGTTAACTTGTCTTTAAGGGTAGAAAAGTTGGGGAAAGGAAAAGCCAGTGCCTTTAAGACACCTGCTAGAACCCCTACCTTCAAACCCTTTGTAGGAGTCAAGATAGGAGAACCTGTGGTTCCTAATAAAACTCCTTTCAACCCTGATAAAGGCAAGGTTGTTGATGCAGACCAAAGAAAAACTACCCCTCTCAAAAAGTGTTTTCAATGTCAAGGATATGGACATTTTTCTAGAGAATGTCCATCTAAAAGAGCTCTGAGCACCCTAGAAGTAATTCATTGGGGAGAGGATGAGGTGTTGGTCTGTGATGATGAAATGGAAGAGGCTGAGATAGAGGCTAGTGAGGAGTTGATAGAACCTGATGCTGGGTTAAGTTTGGTAACATGGAGGGTAATGCATGCTTAACCTCAGCCCTTAGAAGAGGACCAGAGACACCAGATCTTTAGGACCAGATGTACTATCAAGGGTAGGGTCTGCAATCTCATTATTGATGGTGGAAGCTGCACTAATGTGGCCTCGAAAACCCTGATAGACAAACTAGCCTTACCCACCAAGGACCACCCCCTACCTTACAAACTCAGATGGTTGAACAAGGGAGCTGAGATTAAGGTGGATAAGCAGTGTATTGTACCTTTCTCAATTGGTAAAGGGTATGTTGATGAAAGTTTGTGTGATGTTCTACCTATGAATGCTTGTCACCTCTTGCTGGGAAGGCCATGGGAGTTTGATAGGGATGCCATTCACTATGGGAGGGATAACACCTACACTTTTAAGTATGGGAAGAAGAAAATCACCCTAGCACCTTTGCCACCTGCTTTAAAGATCAACCCAACCCCCATGAGTGAGGCTTCCAAGGAAGTCATGTTGATAAGTGAGTCAGAAATAGTACAAGAGCTAAGTGAGTTACAACCTGTGTACATACTGCTTGCCAAGGAGACTGGGATTAGCATGGTTGATATCCCTGAAGAGATCAAACCTATTCTAGAAGCTTATGGTGATGTCTTTCCTACTGAGCTCCCTAGTGGACTACCACCACTTAGGGGAATAGAACACCACATTGACCTAGTGCCTGGAGCTATCTTACCTAACAAGCCAGCTTACAGAAGTGATCCTAAGGCTACACAGGAGCTCCAGCTTCAAGTAGGTGAGCTGCTAAACAAGGGCTATGTAAGGGAGTCCCTTAGCCCTTGTGTTGTACCAGCCTTGCTTGTACCAAAGAAGGATGGGACTTGGCGTATGTGCATTGACAGTAGAGCCATCAACAACATTAATTTTAAGTATAGGTTCCCCATACCTAGACTTAATGATATTCTGGATGAGTTGAGTGGGGCTCAAGTATTCACAAAGATTGATCTAAGGCAGGGCTACCACCAAGTAAGGATAAGAGCACGAGATGAGTGGAAAACAGCTTTCAAAACTAAACATGGGCTCTATGAATGGTTGGTAATGTCTTTTGGGTTGTCTAATGCCCCTAGCACCTTCATGAGGTTGATGACAGAGGTCCTAAGGCCATACTTAGGCAAATGTGTGGTGGTTTACTTTGATGACATTCTTGTTTATAGCTCAACTATGGGAGAACATATGTAGCATCTGAGATCATTATTTGAGGTTCTAAGGGAGAACAAACTGTTTGGCAAATTGGAAAAGTGCACTTTCATGCAGCCTGAGGTTTACTTCCTTGGGTTCATCATTTCTAAAGAAGGGGTAGCAGTTGACCCTGAGAAGGTTAAGGCAATCAAGGAATGGCCCCTCCCTCAAACTGTTACTGATGTTAGAAGTTTTCATGGGTTACCCTCTTTCTACAGGAGATTCATACAGGGGTTTAGCTCAATCATGGCCCCTATTACTTAGTGCATGAAGAAGGGAGAGTTCAAGTGGAGTGAAAAGGCTGAGAAGTCCTTCAACCTGATCAAGGAGCTATTGTGTAAATATCCAATATTGGTTCTACCAGATTTTAACAAACTCTTTGAGGTAGAGTGTGATGCCAGTGGCCTTGGCATAGGAGCTGTGCTTACACAAGAGAAGAAGCATGTTGCATACTTCAGTGAGAAGTTAAATGTGGCCAAGCTTAACTACTCCACATATGACAAGGAGTTCTATGCCATTGTGAGAGCATTGAATCATTGGGGACATTACTTAAAACCTAAGCCATTTGTGCTGCATTCTGATCATGAGGCCCTCAAATACATCAATGGGCAGCATAAACTCAATCCCATATATGCCAAATGGGTAGAGTTCTTGCAGTCCTTCTCATTCTCCAGCAAGTATATAAAGGGCAAGAACAATATTGTGGCTGATGCATTGTCTAGGAGTTCTGTGATGTTAACATTTATGGAACAAAGGGTGTTGGGATTTGAGTTCATGAAAGAACTCTATCAGGAAGATCCAGATTTCAGGAATGAATGAGAGGTGCATCAAGAAGGACAAGTTAAGAAAGGGAGCAAATACACAGCCCAGGAAGGCTACTTATTCTATGAAAACAAACTATGTGTGCCTAAGGGACCTTATAGGGGACTGTTGGTCAAGGAAGTTCACTCCAATGGCCTTGCTGGTCACTTTGGGGTGCAGAAGACCTATGATATATTGCAGGATCAGTTCTATTGGCCTAAGATGCGCAGTGATGTGCAAGATGCTTTCAAGAGGTGCAGGTCCTGTCAACTAGCTAAAGCACATTTTCAGGCTGGCCCTTACACACCACTCCCAGTACCAAACAAACCATGGGAAGATCTCAGCATGGATTTCATTGTAGCACTACCAAGAACTCAAAGGGGAAAGGATTCTATCATGGTAGTTGTAGATAGGTTCAGCAAAATGGCACACTTTATTGCTTGTAAGAAGACTGAAGATGCTTTGGGGGTGGCTGAACTATACTTCAAGGAGGTTGTCAAGTTACATGGTGTACCTAGGAGCATTGTCTCAGATAGAGACACAAAGTTCATGAGTCACTTCTGGAGGACATTGTGGAGGCTATTGAAAACTAGGCTACTGTTTAGTACTTCTCACCATCCTCAAACTGATGGGCAGACAGAAGTCACTAACAAGACCTTAGGGAAGATC
Source organism: Heliosperma pusillum (assembly GCA_022085475.1). NCBI lineage: Eukaryota > Viridiplantae > Streptophyta > Magnoliopsida > Caryophyllales > Caryophyllaceae > Heliosperma > Heliosperma pusillum. The sequence goes on along the minus strand of JAIUZE010074333.1, from coordinate 51,673 downwards.
TTGAGGAGCATTGTTTCAAAATCCTTGAAAGATTGGGATCTCAGGCTAGCACAAGCTGAGTTTGCCTTCAACAGAGCCCCCTCTAGCAGCACAGGTAAGAGTCCTTTTGAGACAGTTTATGGTACTAATCCTCTCATGCCTACAGACTTGGCCCCAGTCAAAAGAAGCAAAGCAAACTATGATGCAAAGAAAAGAGTTGAGCAAATGATACAGATTCATGAGCAAGTCAAGAAACAGATTGAGAAATCTAATGAGTCATACAAAGCTAGATCCAAAAGGCCTAAGAAGGCAAGGGAGTTCAAAGCAGGGGATCTTGTATGGTTACATTTAAGAAAGGAGAGATTTCTAGATAAGAGGAGAAGCAAGCTTATGCCAAGAGCTGATGGACCATTTGAAATATTGGAGAAGTTGGGTCCTAATGCTTACAAGGTGGATCTACCAGGAAGCTATGGTGTCCATGGTACCTTCAATGTTGGGGACCTGAGCCCCTACCATGGTGAATGAGATGATGAAGATTTGAGGGCAAATCCTTTTCAAGAAAGGGAGGTTGCAACAGGAGTACATGATCAAGGCAAGACACAAACTCAAGACAACAACATCATTCAAGACAACAACAACAATACAGCCAACACCATGACTAGTTATGACAATGTTTTATTCAATCCAAGTAACCACCACCTCAGGCCAGCAAAAACAACACCACACCAACCAGAACAAAGCCTAGCCATCCACTTCCCAAGACTTAGCCAAAACAACATAGAACCAACAACAAGACAAACCCAACACAACAACAACAACCTTCAGCCACAACCAGTCAGGCCCAGTCTTTCTAAACAGGGTCCATGGGGCCTTATACACTCAAACAAGCCTAACCAGTGATCAATCTTAGTCCTAGGGAGGGTCCTCTACAACTTTGCCCAGGATGTATTCTCCAGGAAATGCACACAACAAAAGTTAGCTTAGGGACAAACTCAAACTGTCCAGAATTCAGCCTTTTTTGCAGTAGTTCAAATGTCACTATCAAACTTTCCTATTTTGAACAAACCAGCTCGAGGATCTTTTAGCAAACCCTTTTTCATTCATCCTACTCCAGGCTGGCTCAAGAACCAAGCTTGAAAGTCTACTCCTTCACCAGATCAACCCAAGCAAACCAGTTAAGTCAGATTGTCTTATGTGAACTGCTTTTTCTACTTTATTGCTTTAAGTCTGAACAATGTAGCTGTTATTTCTGTTTCTTTTGTAAGCCATTTATGGCCCTAGATGTAATGAATGAGTAAGATGTAATCTCATTGCCTATAAAAGGCTTATTCCTAATTAATGAAACACAGATTTGAAGTAAACACAAAAACTGAAACCTTTGTTTCTGTTATCATCTCTTGGTTGTGTGCTTGAGAAACTTCCTTTGCTGTGTGCTTGGAAGTGAGCCTAGACCCTTAGCTGTGTGCTGGGATCAAGGTTCAACCCTCAACCATTGGCTTTGTGCTTTGGGTAAGGTTCTATCTCTTTCTTTCATGCATTCAGTCCAAACAAAACAGAACAAACTTTGAGTGTCCTTAGCTTAGTTTCTTTTGTCTACATTGTGCTTGTTTTCCTTGATACTTTCAGTGCAACGGTGGCTATGCGTGTGTACGGTGCTTGGATCATCTTTCATATTAGTTAGCAATGCATAATGTGTCGGTCGTAGTCTAGGTGAGTGACTATATTTTCTTTTCTCTTTCTTATACATATTTACTTACCATTTGCTTGTTGAGAGAAGAGCGACCCGTGAGAGTATGAATTTGGTTGAGTTTTGCAGGGTCGAAAGTCTAATTTATTTCCAAGATTGTATAAATTCGTTCACTTTCGTATTAAGCTTTGTAGCGATTGAATGAGTGCATTAAACGATTTAGCATAGACTTTTAGCTAGCTCTGAGACTTACCCCATTCCCCTAGGTTCATTTAGTCCCATATATCTGCATTTAGTTTGCTTGAGGACAAGCAAAGGTTTGGTTTGGGGAAGTTTGATGCGTGTCTTTTATATAGACTTTTTAGTCCATTTATGCACGCATTTCTATGTCCTTTAGGTGATATTACGTCACTATATGCCTATATTTGGCTACTTTGTACTTTCATTACCATTTTGTAGGTACGAGCTGCGCAGTAGCGAAAACCGAGCCAAAACAGTCCACTTTGCATGCATTTAGGAGAATGGAAGGAACGGAACAGAAGCTTAAAACCGCTCACAATCAAGTCCAAAGCCACGACCAACACTATATGATAGGCCAGAGGACCTCGATCGTCTATATCTTTGGTCGATAGAAGGGAGTACTGATAGAGAGGACTTCGATCGAGTTGTCATCTGCTCGATCGAGGGGTAGCTGTTGAAGAAATGGTCGATCGAGAGGATGAAGTCCTCGATCGACTGATATTCACGAATGAAGGCCTCGATCGAAGGGGATTTTCCCTCGATCGAGTGAAATCTGTCACGGGCCTTAAGTCCATCGACTAATTAGGTTAGAAGTCGTGTTATGCATTATATAAGACTCTTAGTTCGTCATTAAGGATTATGGACTACTTAGCAGACACTTATCATTCACCATTAATTTCTGAACTTTCTTAATCTTTAAGTTTACATTCGAGTTTATTATCGACGGGGATTTGTTCTTTACGCCGGATTTGCTAAGATTGTAAACTCTTTTCTCTCCTTTATTTTTAATCTTTGTTCTAGTCTTAATTACTGTTTTACCTTCCTTAATTGCTGCGTTATTGTTCTTTATGCTTGTTAATTACGATTATATCATGTCTAATATCCTCCGTTCCATTTGGTTGTATACGTTTGCTTTATCACGTATGTCAACGCTCTTTTTGTTTTGTTTATATCTTTAGTTCATATTATTAAAAATTATAAAATTTTGATATTAATATTGTTCTCGGTAAGACAATTTAAACAAGATCTCACATGACTATCTTTTATGTTATATATTAGAAGTTGTATTAAATATTCTTCTAACTTATGAATAGTGCCCAAAAAGCAAACGTATACAACCAAATGGAACGGAGGAAGTATCATATATTCAATCGTCTTTATTTCTAGCATCATTAATAGTATGAGTAGCTAATTCCCTTATGTGTTAGGATGATGAAAACTGTAATAAAGGTATGATAGGATAAAGTATATTAGTTAATCTTGAATATGAGAATCAATCTAAGCATTATAATTGAGGTTAGTCGAATGAGTGCACGCAGGAGACTAGCTAGGTAGTTAACCCCGACCTGGATCGAGAGATTGGAAGGGAAAGGCTTGCTTAGAATTGATAGGTGACTCCTAAGAGGGCGAGAGTTAATTAGGAAAATCCCTAGGGTGGTTTGAGACCGAGAGGAGAAAACCATTGCCCTTCTCATTGATAGATTGACTGACTTAGTTGACCCGTAGATGCCGATATTGCAGTAAGCCGAATCCTAGCATATTTTTCCTTTATCTGATTTATTTCGTGTTATCCTCTACCTTTATTTCTCTTCCCTTAAATCTTATTTTGTTTAGTTTAAAACCAAATCAAAACCCCCAGACTGTGACTGACAGACTTAGATTGCAGTTAGTTAATTTCCTCCCTGTGGAGATCGACCCTACTTCCGCTATCTTCTTTAGTTAGTAGACTTAGGCTTTTATTTTTGGTGTATAACGACTCGCATCAGCTTGTCTGGTGGATCTATACTAATCCTGATAGCTTATGGGTTAAATGGGTTCATCAGGTGTATTTAAAAGGTATCCTCTTCTCTATTTATAATCATGTTGCTGATGTAAGTATAGGTTGGAAGTGATCTGTTTGTAGAGTTAGGGATGTTTTAGCTAATGGGTATTGTTCTGATCCATGGATAGCAAATGCTAATTGGTACTTTGTTAGCAATGGTTATGAGCTTTTGAGGAACAAAGTCCAGGAAGTGGCATGGGCAAAGTATGTATGGAATGATTGGTGCAGCCCTAAGCATCAGTTTATAGGATGGCTCATGAAGAGGGGGGCTCTCCAGGTGAAAGCAATGTTGTTTGATATTGGTTGCTGTACTGATAATGTATGCCTGCTATGTGGTAAAGCCAGGGAAGATCATACTCACTTGTTTCAGGAATGTCCATTTAGTCTGATGTTACTGCAGGGAATGGCTCAGTTGTGTCATGTTCAGATCCCTTATACTCAGGTAATGGAATGGATTTATCAAACCCAGAATTCGATGGTTCAGAAAGCTGTTCTTGGAATTGCTTTTATGGCCACGTTTTATGCCATATGAAAGCAAAGAAATAAAGTAAGGATTGAAGGAAGCTTGCATCTGCCTATGCTGGTGCTGGAAGATACAAGGAGGATAGTGAGGAGTAGAGTTCAAGCCAAACTCAACCGTATTATACCTAGAAGAGAGCTTGATTGGATTAATAGTTTGTTGTTAATGAAATAGTGATGTAGTTCTTTATGATGTTTTTTGATCAAAACACTATGGGTTGTAATCTTTGATTTGGTTATAATAGATTCTTACATTTCACCAAAAAAAAGGCATATTAAGCTTGAAAACAACACATATTAAGCTTGAATGAAAACAAAAACCTTTGGGAATCAATTCTCAACCTCTCAAACGTGTGCATTGTCTGTAGTTTGAACCAGGCCTAGTTATTAACCTGTGTTCAAGCTGTGGTTAATAGATTAGGACCTGTTAGCATCTCTAGTTCAGTTTTGTGCATTGTCTCTGAGCTGTATTAGTTGTTTTGTGAGTCTAAATCTCCTATCTTGTGATATCTGTGGGTTTGAGGTTTAAACTTGTTATACTATTTAGTTGTTTTCTTGTGTTGAGCTGTAGGAGTCAATAACATAGTTATATCCTTGTCCATTTCATGTTTGTTTCAGTCTGTCTAAAACATCCCCAAATACTCTCAGTTTGAGTATATATTTTCAAAAAAAAGCTAATAAATTCTATATTTCTTGAAACTATAAACAGTCCATCCTAAAACTCTTAAGATCATCCCTGCAAAGTTTCATAAATTGATTCAATCATTTACTACTTTTTAAGACAGTCTGAATTCAGGATTGCATTATTGCATTCCCTGTGAGTTTACACTGCAAGTTCTATTCCTTAGTATTGGTAATTCCTATTCTCTTACTTTGTATTTTTCAATCTCATTTCAGTTTACACATATCTTTAACATGTTCATATTTACCTTCTTGTTAGTAGTTAATTTTTTTTATTATAAAGGTAAGTAGTTCATTAATCTAGGGTGTAGGGGGAAGCATGTTAGATTAACATTTAATATTATTAGATTATGGGTTATGTTTGACCGGTTGTGTCGTAGTCCCGATACAAAAATAAATACCCACACTTAGGCTAACAACATAAAGAATGTAATTAGGGAAGTAAGGATCGATCCTCAGGAAGTACGTGTTAACTATGAATTGCTATGGGATGATTTTTATTTAAGTTCGATTTATTTGAGGTGATTATCTAAACTATTAACATGAAATAAAATGACAAGTATACAATGATGATACTTAAATGACAAGTATGGAAATTGCGATAAAAATAAATCTAATCTAATTGATGACGATAATAAAATTGCAAGATAAAATGAACTAGTCTACTTGACGGAAAGGAAAGTGACAATAATTAAATCTAACTAAGAACGATAATTAAAATAACAATATTGAAAAGCTACCTAACTAAAATAATAGAAAACTAATAAACTAACAAATGACAATAAAATAAACTATCTAAGAACGGTAATAAAATGACGGTAAAATAAACTAACTAAGCAACAATAAAATAATCTATCTAATCAAATTGATATAGAGAATTAGAAATTCATGTCAAATGATTTAAAAGCTTTATTGATACCAATATTAGAATTACTACGATTGTCTAAGCCTTGTAGCGGTATATTCCTCTCAGATTCGTACCAACTTTTTAATGGGTCCTAACGTCTTTTCAGCCCTGTTAGGTCACTAAACCCCTATTGGTAGTCCTAATTCCCATCCTAACTCTCGTTTCTAAGACGGAAATTGACTAATACAAACAATCGTTTATGGCCATTAAACAAAGTTATAGAATTTGACACAACCAAAGGAAGAAACAAACTAGATGGTTCTATTGGTATCGACTCTTCTTTTAATTCATTTTAACTAGCAAATCATTTCAGTATTTCAATTTTATTTATTATATTTACATAATAATAACCTTACACTACTAGATTTAATTTATGTGATTAAATAAATTAAGAGGAAAAAGATGTAGGAAATTAAACTATGAATTAGGGACATTAAAATGATTGACATGATCAATATTAAATTGGCTATTATTCTAATGATGAATTTTACAATGATTATTATATGACTGGGTGAAGTAAAATAAGACATATTAAACGATGATTTAATTTTGACTAAATTACTTTTAAGCGGGATTACTAACAACAATGATAATATGAAAAGAAGGCTAAGTAGATTATAATTCATGGTTTATGAAAGTGATAGAATCTATTATAAAATAAGCATAACGATATTGAAAATAATGAAAGCAAAAGATAGTGAATTACTGGGAATGGAAGAATACGATGTAAGAGAAACTAATAAGAACGAATTTCAACTAAAATGCAATGATAAAACAGTAGAGAGTGCTAGAGAAAATGCTTGAAGTAAGATGTATAAACTTGCATACAAAACCATAAACTATAATCTAACTTGTATGTAAATTGCTAAATGTAATGTGTTGTAGTGTGTCCTTGTAATCTCCTCTTGTAATGTTGATGATCTTAGGCTTTTATAGGGCTGCAAGTTTGAGCTTTTCCATCCGGATTCATACCCTAGACAAAGCAATAAACATCCCCATTAAAGCTTGGGAGAAGTAGAGGCAAGAGGCGTTCAGGAGCTTACATACCCGATCGGGTATATGGTAAATCCGATCGGGTATGTAGCCCTGATGGATCTTCTTTCGTCTCTTCGAATTTCTTCTTTGGGCATGGAATCCTATGCCTTGTTTTGATAGTTTGCAGCTCGGAAAAGGTCTTGGGCCAGGCTTTGGTTGACTTGGGCTTGTGTTTTAATTGAGAAACTAAGTCAAAAGTCAAGACCAATCCACTTTGAGGAATGATGCAATGGGAATTGTGATCAAATCATGAAATTGCTATCATCGGTTCCTCGTAAACTTGCATTCTAGTGCCTTTGCTCCATAAACTAAGAAAATATAGCAAAACCGCTTCATTTCCTATAAAATGAGACAAAGCACGCAAAACAACTAGAATAGTAATATTAGCTCGTTATTCACTTAACAAAGTGCATAAATCATATAGAAATCGAGCTAAAACGGGGGATAAATTAGTACAAAATATCGCTTATCAAACTCCCCCAAGCTAAACCCTTGCTTGTCCTCAAGCAAACATAACAATCATAACCAGGACAAGGGTAGCAAACAATGATCAATCTATCATCCAAATCTCAAATATTGGTTCAAATTTGAAGTGACACTATCCTATCTACAACTTATAAGAATGTGCCCGCAGTCTAGTATGGTAGACAATCCAAATTCATTAAGTAAGACTAACCATGATCAAAATGTAATGTAAGAAGCCAAGAGAAATAAAGAAGAGGCTTGGGAAATTTGGGTAAGAAAGTGGACAAACGATTTTGGTCATGTGGGGCTTTAAGTCAAGCTAGTAATAACCAAATGTGTAGTGGATACTCAATCCAAATCATACCAATTTCCATAAACAATAGTCAAAGCCAAAAGCAGCATATTGGCTTATTAAACATAACAAATCAAGTTACGACTTCCCAAAATTTTTCTTTCTTTTCCTTTTCATTCATGGAAGCGTTTTTCTTCTTTTTTTTTTTCTTTTCTTTTCTCTTTTGAGCTTCTTCTCTTTCATTTTTTCAAAGCTCTCTTTTTTTTTCTTTTTTTTCAAATTTTATTTCACTGAAAAACACGGGAATCAGCAATCTCGAGACAGCAGGTTCACACTAAATGGCGGCATTATCAGAATATCGCAAAAGTACAGAACACCCCTACACATATAGTCAGTTACTAGCTCAACAAGGGTAGACAATAATGTAATGTAGCTAGAAAGAAGGGTGTTTTTGGGCAATGCGAAATGTGAAAAGGACTAAATGGCTTCAAAATGTAGATCATGATAGTAATACTTATAGAAAATGGAATAAAAACCATACTTATGCGTTTTGATATGACACAGACTATAAAGAGAAACTACTCACTCCTAAACTGGGATCGGGTTCAGATGTACCGACCACTGGAGGTTCTACCTTACAATATAAGTAGCTTGCCAAAGTCAAGATCAAGCTAAATTAAGTCCAAATGCAACTTTCTACCTACTGTGTACAAGACATTTCCATGAATGCACAATTCCTCATAACATAATGAAACATCAGCTTATAAAAACTATAAATTGAGAAATGTGAGATGGAAATGATCTTTTCTTTTTGTCTTTTTGATTTTTTTGATATTTTTTTTTTTTTTTAGATTTTCAAAATGATAAAAACAAACAAGGAAAAAATAAACTAAAAATAAAATAATAAAATTAGAAGAAAATAAGCTAATGAGAAAAGTAAAAATCTAAATGCAATCCTAAATGCAGTAAGTCCTAAATGCAAATCCTCCCCCAAGCTAAAACTTCACATTGTCCTCAATGTGCATGTAATTATAATAGAATCAAACCGAGAAACGGTTGGTAGCACATAGAACAGAGAAACAAGATGGAATTCTAATGGGAAAAAGGGCCAAAAAGAAAACTAAAAATGCTAAAAATAAAAGAAAGAAAAAAAAGCTTACAAAATGTCTAGCCTCCCCCAAGCTAGTATAAACAAGGGGAGCTTGTTATCATCTCAGCTCAAAGACCACCAGCTACGGCCTCTCCTCTCTGAAGGAGGCGGCTCGGATGCGGATCTAGAAACATCTGTGTAGTAGGTATCATCTGCAGAATAATAACTACTACTAGAAGCAATGATCCCGGTAGGGTTGCTGGCTCCAAAGGACTGGTACTCATCTACTTGGTGACCACTAAAATCACCTCCATATCCTCCAAAACTCTCGACGCCATAGTCAGTACCACAGTAATCAGGTCCGGTCTGACGCACACCTGCATCATAAGCAGTACCATACCCCCTTCGGGCCAAGTATAGAAAGACGGGTGGGGGCCCTCAGGTCTAATCACACCTTGCCTCGCAAAGTGATCATAAATGGGGTGCAGAGCAAGCTGCTGGTCTGACTGGACTCTATCAATGGACATGGTCAAGGCTTGAAACATGGCAGTCACGTCGCCCGTAGCATGGATCGACTAAGAGGATGATTCTACCTCAGGGCGGCGGGATCTAATCTTAACAGGCGGGTCATCGGGGGTTATATCCCCAACGGGAAGAAAATAAGTGGAACGGGGTAAGATGGCCTCACCCTCCTGAAGTCGAGGACGCTGCCCAAGCAATGGAATCTGGTTCACCTCAGCGGTCAACTTGACCGAATCACGGGCAGCTATCCTCCCGATCATATAAGGGTGAGAGACACGAAATTAATTAAGCTGCACAAAATAATCAAAATCCAACCCATTTCCCATCTCGGTGGGAGGTGCAGTCAATGCCTGGAGGTCAGTGGTGGCTTGGTTAAAAACACAAACTCGCGTAGCAAGGCGAGTTATAAGGCCTCCATAAACAATGGCAGTGTTCTTTGGATTAGTGGCTTTAGTCAATTGAACCGCAAAATAGTAAGGATTGCTAATCGACCACGGTTCATCACCATTTACATTCAAGAACCCTCCTAAGATATCCAACTCTACCAGTCTCACCAAATGTGGCTCAGCACGACCCAAGAAGGTCCATCCCATGAATCTTTGCCAGATTCTAAGGGCGGGATGATGGATGTGTAGATGTGGGATATGGTCCCAACGAGAGACAGGATAAGTAGAAATGGTGCTCCAAACATGGCTAATATCAAAGCCCTCGGGAGGTGAGGTAACAGTATCTTTATGGGTGAGACCGAATTGGTGAGCAAAGGTCCCTAAGTCTATACTATAGTCAATGTTGAACAATCGAAACCGAACTTGAGGAATAGAGTCTTTTTGCCTAGATCTTTGCAACTCAAATGAACTCAAGAATTCAAGGGTCAATTGGGGGTAGGTCTTATAATTAAAGTCCATACCAGTAGTCATTCCTAGACCCCTGAATAATACATGGACATGCTTATAAAGATCCATGTCCTTTAAAGAAGAAATATCAAGGAATTTGGTAGCTCTCATACCTTTGCTCTTGATAATAAACCAACTTTGCCATTGCTTGATCGAACTAAACTCCACATCCGGAAAATCGGGATCATGCATAGCACCTTGTCCTTCTTGATTTCCGGTTTGATTGTCGGCTTCTAGCATTTCTACGTCCTCTTCACGGGCTCTACTACTTTCCCCTTGGTTGGTAGTTCTTGCCCTCTTTGATCTCCTAAGACTTAGTTTAGGTGCCATTTGCTACAAGAAACTAGTATTAGAACACTTCATCATAAACACAAATTGATAGCATAAGTGTTAGAATACTAGGCTTTTAAGCACAAATTCAAGCATAATAACATAACTGAAACATTATCATGCTACTTTTGAGCACAAATTGATGTTTTTAAGCATAACAATATTTCACTAAGATTTTGAGCAACATTATACTTGAATCTTGAGTTTGGGCACTACTTAAAGGTACTAATGCTAAAATAACACAATAAGAGCATAAGTTCAAAGTATAAAGCATGGATTCAAGCATTATACTACCATTAAGCATGAGTTTTTAGCATAAAGTAGAGATGAGTATTCTAATTGGCATATGAGCATTCAAATCATAGTAAGCTTGCTATATAATTACTAACATTCACTCTATAACATGTAAGAAGCATTAAAAATCCAATTTAAACAAGTTTTTCAAGTAAAATCAAAAACCCCCAAATTTGGGTTAGGGTTTGTGCATGTTGGATTTATGAAAAATAGAGAGAGTGAAGTAACTAAAGTAGAATTATCTTACTTGATAGTGCTTAGATGTTGCCTTGGATGAACTATGAAGACAAATTTTGCAAGAAATGACTAAGAAATGAAGGTTTTTGAGAAATTTGAGCTTTAAAGATGAAGAACACGGGATAATGGCAGCAAAGCAAAGGTAGCAAGTTGATTTTATAGAAGAAAATAGGACAAAGCACGAAACAGAACACTTACTCGATCGGGTATACCTGAATCCGATCTGGTATGTTAGCTAATTTGGATTTTGTTCTTTTTTTCTTTGTTACTTGCTCTTACCTTTTGGCATTGGCCTTGAACATGCCTACTGGAGTGTAAACTACTAAGGCTTGTGAGTTTAAGAGATGTTTAGCTATGCTTACTAAAACTGAAAACAAATACAGACAGAAATGGGGGCTGTTTTAGAGAGAGTGGTTTATATTGACTAAAATTCAAAGGATATGACTTAGAGAAACTCCCCTATAGCAAAGCATAAGATAAGGGACTCAAAGACTAGTTCTGAGACATGTTTAAAGTGTTACAGCAAAGCACAAACACCCTAGACTAGACTCAAACAGCAAGCAAGCTAATCACAGCAAGGCACAGATTTAACTTGACTCACAAAGCAAGACACTGATCAAACACCTTGAAGATGTATCAGGCTTGACTCAAACTACAGCTCTTAGCACAAGTTTGAAAGATTTGAGGGATTTCTCAAAGTTGATTCATTCATAAAAGTCTAATTGAAACAACATACAAAGACCTCCTTATATAGGGAGACTGATATTTTGTGAGCCATTGGATATACAGATCATCCAAGGGCCAGCTTAGGATTCAAACTCCTACTACAGACACTAATTAAGAGCCTCACAATAGGACGAGCTCAACAACTATAAGGTACAGACACAAAGACACAAAACAGACTGAACAAAAAGCAATAAAGCAGTTTTGGAGTTTTCCTGAAATGGAAATCTGTTGTTCTTGTTGTCTTGCTGCTTTGCCTGGATGTGTTGCTGCTCCTTGGGACTCTCTACTCTTATTAGAACTTAGATAAGACCTGCCTTGGACGAGGACAAGTTGACTTAAACAAAAGGAAGCCACAATCTGACTTTGTACCTTCTCTGCTTTAATGTTCACTGGACTCTAGCTTGGGGTGTTTGTTACTTGAGTTTTTGCTAGACTTCAAAAGGAGTTATCCTGGACAAACTTGTAGCTTGGTGGGTTGGCTTGATGGTAGGCCATGGTGGGGGTGGTTGGGATGCCCTGGTGTACCTTCTTGGTGCAGGGTTTGCTGATTGGTCTGACTGGTTCTGAATGGTTTTGTTTCCGTCTTGTGTGGGTAATGTGGACTGAGTTGAGGCTTGGCATGGCTTGCTGAGCCCTGGACTATCTTCCTCAATGTCTTGGCTTGCCCTGGCTTGAGTTTGGCCTGTCATGGCTTGTTGTTTGGACCTTGTGACTCGAGCTTCCATCTTAGGGGATCTTGGGGTCAGGCTTGTCTTGTTTGTGGCTTGATCATCAAGGCCCCTTGGGTGAGCTTTTGCTGCAGCCTCCCCAGGTTGAAAAGGGCTTGACCTCAAGCCTGTGTCTTCCTCTCCCTCAGAGTCTTCATAGAAGGGACTAAGATCCCCAACATTGAATGTTCCATGAACTGCATACTCTCCTGGTAGATCAATTCTGTAGGCATTAGGACCTATCTTCTCTATGACTTGAAAAGGACCATCTGCTCTTGGCTCTAGCTTATTCTTTCTCTTGGAAGGGAACCTTTCTTTCCTTAGGTTGATCCATACTAAGTCTCCTGGTGCAAAGTCTTTCTTGGCCTTAGGAACCTTGGCATTCTTCTTGTATAGATCATTAGTTTTCTCAATTTGTTTTCTGACTGATTCATGGAGTTTTAGCATTTGTTCCACCCTTTTCTTGGCATCATAGTGGATCTCTGACCTGCACACATTAGACAAATTCAAAGGCATTAAGGGGTTAGTACCATAGACCACTTCAAAGGGGGAGTGGCCTGTGGCTGCTGATGGGGCTCTATTGAAAGAGAACTCTGCTTGAGCCAGCTTTAAGTCCCAATCCTTGAGAGATTTGCTGACTATACACCTCAAGATCCTTCCCAAGGTCTTGTTGGTCACCTCACTTTGCCCATCTGTTTGAGGATGATGGGAGGTGCTGAACAATAATCTTGTATTAAGCAGCTTCCACAATGTCCTCCATAAATGCCTCATAAACTTTGTGTCTCTGTCAGATACAATAGTCCTTGGAACTCCATGTAACCTCACCACCTCATCAAGGTATAACTCTGCCACACTCACAGCATCTTCAGTCTTTTTACATGCAATGAAATGTGCCATCTTGCTGAACCTATCCACAACCACCATAATAGAGTCTTTCCCTCTTGCTGTCCTAGGTAACGCTACTATGAAATCCATACTTACATCTTCCCAAGGCCTACATGGGACTGGTAGGGGAGTGTAAGGTCCTGCTTGAAAATAATCTTGGCCTTTTGACAAACTCCACACCTTCTGAGTACTATTTGGACTTCTCCCATCATCTTAGGCCAGTAGAACTGATCCTGCAGTATGTCCACAGTCTTCTGAACCCCAAAGTGTCCTCCAAGGCCACTTCCATGCACCTCCTTGATCAATAGACTCCTATAAGATCCTCTGGGAACACACATCTTGTTTCCCTTGAACAAGAATCCATTTTGCAGAGTGTAGGGTGAATCAATGGTCCTTGTTCCCTCTTTCTGTGCTAACCAATCTTCTGCAAAGTCTGGATCTTCCTGATACATATCCTTCATGAACTCAAATCCAAGAACCCTTTGCTCCATGGTTGATAGTAGAGTGTATCTTCTAGACAAAGCATCAGCTACCACATTTTGTTTTCCTTCTTTGTACTTGCTAGAAAAGGTGAATGACTGGAGGAACTCCACCCATTTAGCATGCCTGTGACTGAGCTTATGTTGACCTCCTATGTATTTCAATGCCTCATGATCAGAGTGTAGGACAAAAGGCTTGGGCTTCAGGTAATGACTCCAATGCCTTAGAGCTCTGACAAGAGCATAGAACTCTTTATCATATGTAGAATAGTTCAGCTTGGCACCACTTAGCTTTTCACTAAAGTAGGCTACAGGTTTCTTCTCTTGGATGAGGACAGCTCCAATTCCCACTCCACTTGCATCACATTCAACCTCAAATAGGCAATCAAAGTTTGGCAACCTGAGGATAGGTGCACTGCACAAGAGCTTCTTCATGTGTTTGAAAGCCTGCAAGGCATTCTCAGTCCAAGTGAACTCTCCTCTCTTCATACATTCAGTGAGGGGTGCTGCAATAGTGCTAAAGTTTTTAATGAACCTCCTATAGAAAGAGGCTAGGCCATGAAACCCTCTCACTTCTGTAATATTCTTAGGGATAGGCCAAGACTGAACTGCAATGATCTTGTCTTGATCAACTGAAATGCCTCTACCAGACACCACATATCCTAGAAACTTGACTTCCTCAGTCATAAAGGTGCATTTCTCAAGCTTCCCAAAGAGCTTACTCTCCTTAAGTATTTCAAACACAGCCTCAAGATGCCTCAAATGATCATCCTTGCTCTTGCTGTAGATGAGGATATCATCAAAGTATACCACCACAAATCTCCCTAGGCAAGGCCTAAGCACTTCTGTCATTAATCTCATGAAGGTACTTGGGGCATTTGACAGGCCAAAGGGCATGACAAGCCACTCATAAAGGTCATGCTTTGTTTTGAAGGTTGTCTTCCACTCATCTCCTTCCCTGATCCTCAATTGATGGTAACCTTGCCTCAAATCAATCTTAGAAAAGATTCTTGAACCACTCAGCTCATCCAACATGTCATCAAGTCTAGGTATAGGGAACCTCTACTTGACTGTGATGTTATTGATAGCCCTGCTATCTATGCAAATCCTCCAAGTCCCATCCTTCTTAGGAACCAGTAATGCAGGTACAGCACATGGACTTAAGGATTCTCTTACAAAACCTTTGCTCATCAATTCTCCAACCTGTTTCTGCAGCTCTTGTGTGGCCTTAGGATCACACCTATATGCTGGTCTATTAGGTAGTACAGACCCTGGCACAAGGTCTATCTGGTGTTCAATTCCTCTTAAAGGGGGTAAGCCATCAGGAAGTTCCTCTGGGAACACTTCCTTGAACTGATCAATGAGGGACTTAACTTCTGTAGGGATTGCCTTAGACTCTCCTTCCTGAACTTCCTTTGATAGCAGCATCAATATAGGTTGCTCCTCACTACACTCTTTGACCATTGCTGACTCAGACAGAAACAAGACTCCACTAAAGTCTTCAGCCATACTGGAACTCCCATAGCTCTTCTGATGTGGTGGCAAGGGGGCTAATGTCACCTTCCTGCTCCCATGCTTGAAGGAATAGGTGTTGCTTCTTCCTTGGTGTATGGAGCTTTTATCAAGCTCCCATGGTCTTCCTAATAATAAGTGACAGGCATCCATTGGAACCACATCACACAGAACTTCATCTTTTTACACACTTCCAATGGAGAATGGGACCATACATTGCTTGTCCACCTTAACCTCTGCTCCCTTACTCAGCCATCTCAACTTATAGGGGTGAGGGTGCTCTTGAGTGCTTAGCTTCAACTTGTCAACCATAGTAACTGAGGCCACATTGGTACAGCTTCCTCCATCTATGATGAGGTTACAAACCCTCCCTTGTATGGTACATCTGCTCCTGAAAATGAGGGACCTTTGATCCTCCTCCAAAGGTATCTGTTGTGAGTGCATTACCCTCCATAGAACCAAGCTGTGGCCTGTGTCAGGGAGTGCCACTATTGCCTCCTGACTAGGCTCTTCTTCCTCACTCACCACTTCTTCAACCTCAGGCTCATCCCTCTCATACTCAACTAGGCCTTCTTTCTCCCAAGTCTCAACCTCCATTATAGTTAAGGTCTTCTTAGAAGGGCAATCCTTCCTGAAATGTCCATAACCCTGACATTGGAAACACCTAATTCTATTCTCGTCATTGAGGTGCTTGGCTTCTGACCCATGCTGCATTTTTCCTTGTCTAAGGTGGGTGGGGGTGCTGTCTTAGGGGTATCCATGGTCCTCAATCCACTGTAAGGTCTGGTTTGAAAAGGCCTAACAGGTTTTGGTGTAACAGACTTAGTCTTCCCTATCCTTTCAATTCTCAGGGATAAGTTAACAACATCATCAAATGACCACAGAGGTTGCATCCTAACCTTGTTAGTAATGTTCTTATCTAGACCCTCTAACTACCTAGCAATCCTTTGCTCAGGTTTCTCATTTATATCACACTGCAAGGTGAGCTGTTCAAACTCTCTCAGATAAGATTCAACAGGTTTGTCTCCTTGTTTCAACTTAGACAACTTAATAAACAGATCCTGGGTGTAATCCTTAGCAACAAATTTATCTAACAGCTTCTTTTTCAGTTTGGTCCAAGATTTGATGGGTTCTTTTCCTTCCCTAGCCCTTAACCCTTTCATGGTTTCATACCAAAGAGAAGCATACCCTTTCTGTTTAAGGATGGCTACTTTAAAAGACTTAGAATCATTATATCCTTTGTACTCAAAGATTCTTTCTACTTCTCTTAACCATTCTAACAAATCATCAGGATTAAGACTACCAAAAAACTCAGGGATGTCTACCTTAAGATGCTTGTCTATGTGCCTGTGGATGGAAGCCCTGCTCCTTGTTGAGTCATCTGAGTCTGGATACTCTTCATCATCAGGTGGCCTTCCTCTGCCTCCTCCTTAGCCTCTTCCACGTCCTCTGCCTCTTCCTCCAGCAAACAACTGGTTGCCTATTACCTGATCCAGGGCTCTGGTTAGGGTGGTTACAATCCCAGCCAGGTCCTCCATCTTTGCTTCTACTCCTGCCAGTCTCTCTTCACTCATTGGGCTATTTTTGTGTTTTTAAATGTAGTTAGGGGAAATGAACTCACTAAGACTCTCAACCAAAGCTCTGATAACCAATTTGGAGTGTAAACTACTAAGGCTTGTGAGTTTAAGAGATGTTTAGCTATGCTTACTAAAACTGAAAACAAATACAGACAGAAATGGGGGCTGTTTTAGAGAGAGTGGTTTATATTGACTAAAATTCAAAGGATATGACTTAGAGAAACTCCCCTACAGAAAAGCACAAGAGAAGGGACTCAAAGACTAGTTCTGAGACAGGTTTAAAGTGTTACAGCAAAGCACAAACACCCTAGACTAGACTCAAACAGCAAGCAAGCTAATCACAGCAAGGCACAGATTTAACTTGACTCACAAAGCAAGACACTGATCAAACACCTTGAAGATGTATCAGGCTTGACTCAAACTACAGCTCTTAGCACAAGTTTGAAAGATTTGAGGGATTTCTCAAAGTTGATTCATTCATAAAAGTCTAATTGAAACAACATACAAAGACCTCCTTATATAGGGAGACTGATATTTTGTGAGCCATTGGATATACAGATCATCCAAGGGCCAGCTTAGGATTCAAACTCCTACTACATACACTAATTAAGAGCCTCACAATAGGACGAGCTCAACAACTATAAGGTAAAGACACAAAGACACAAAACAGACTGAACAAAAAGCAATAAAGCAGTTTTGGAGTTTTCCTGAAATGGAAATCTGTTGTTCTTGTTGTCTTGCTGCTTTGCCTGGATGTGTTGCTGCTCCTTGGGACTCTCTACTCTTATTAGAACTTAGATAAGACCTGCCTTGGACGAGGACAAGTTGACTTAAACAAAAGGAAGCCACAATCTGACTTTGTACCTTCTCTGCTTTAATGTTCACTGGACTCTAGCTTGGGGTGTTTGTTACTTGAGTTTTTGCTAGACTTCAAAAGGGGTTATCCTGGACAAACTTGTAGCTTGGTGGGTTGGCTTGATGGTAGGCCATGGTGGGGGTGGTTGGGATGCCCTGGTGTACCTTCTTGGTGCAGGGTTTGCTGATTGGTCTGCCTGGTTCTGAATGGTTTTGTTTCCGTCTTGTGTGGGTAATGTGAACTGAGTTGAGGCTTGGCATGGCTTGCTGAGCCCTGGACTATCTTCCTCAATGTCTTGGCTTGGCCTGGCTTGAGTTTGGCCTGTCATGGCTTGTTGTTTGGACCTTGTGACTCGAGCTTCCATCTGAGGGGATCTTGGGGTCAGGCTTGTCTTGTTTGTGGCTTGATCATCAAGGCCCCTTGGGTGAGCTCGTGTTGCACTTACTTACCTTAATGGACTTGGCAACATGTGCCAAGAGTAGCTCCTTTTCATCTCAATAGGTCCTCCAGTTCCAAGTACAAAAAATTATGAACTAAGCATGCATTTCTAAAAATGTAAATAACAAGTAAAATGAAAATTGTTTCCTAGCTATTACAACCCAAAAATCCAAAGAGAGTGTCCAAATGAAATAGTCCAAAAAAAAATTATCAAACATTGTCTATCGAGTGGAATAAGGAATGCAAAAAAATAAAGGAAAGAGAGAGGGACGGGTTGCCTCCCGACAAGCGCATTTTTAAGTCATGCTAGACTTTGAATTTCTATCCCTCCTTAAGCCTTGTGAAGGGACATGGGCTCTTTTGTAGCTTGATTTCATCCTTGAACTTTTATTTACCCTTGCCAACACCCATGGCAATCTCATCCAAATACACTTCCGAAGCTTTGAATGCTTCGAGGTCACCATCTTCTACACTCATTACATTCCCCTTCCTATCAAAAGTGGCACGTGATCCCTCCATTTCAAAAGTGATCCTCTCTCCTTGCATATCGATACATGCCCGAACTGTATTTAGGAAAGGTCTTCCTAATATAATATAGTTGTCTTTACCTTTCTTTGAAAAGATTACATAAAAATCAACGGGAACAAGGAAGTATCCAATCGGAATGGGGACATCTTCCACAATTCCCGCTGGAGTATGCATATTTTCATCGGCCAATTGAAGGCTAGTATTTGTAATCTTCATTTGCACTGGGCAATGGTCTTGATAGAAGGTAAAGGGCATGACATTAATAGCGGCCCCTAAATCACATAATGCATTTCTAACCTTATGAAGACTCAGTGTGAAGGAAATATTAAAACAACCTGGATCTTTAAGCTTTGTAGGAATGATAACCTTCCCTTCTACAAGGGGAGGTTCCTTGGGAAAATCTTGGGTTGTTTCTTCTTCTTGAAATGTCTTGCCAATCATTTCCTCCAACCTTGAAAAAGCTTTGTCATTTGCCATCGTTGCTTCACCAACTCTTTCTTCTAACTTCCCTTGAGCTCTTATCAAAGTCATGATCAAAGATTCGAGACGGGGTGTCTCCTCTTGTGTAGGGGCTCGGGTTGGTTTGGCTAGTGAAGGATTATTGTAAAGTTCGTGGGGCAACTTATAGATGGGCTCCTTACTCTTTCCATTCCCAAAAGGATTATCAAAAGGTTTGTCACCAATCATGTCGATTGTGACTATTAACGGGTCTTCACTCTCTTGGGTGGTTTGGCTTGAACTCGACGGGGTTAAATCTTCTACTCTCTTTTGGAGAGACATGATGGTTGATTTGAGTGAGCCTATGGTAGAAAAGAAGTATGAGTACATGTTGTGTTGTGCTTGGATTACTTCCCTCAACTTGGCATCTACTTTTGCTATTACTTGACCATTTTGAAAAGATGAGCATGGAATGGTATGGGGTACATTAGTAGGTTGGGCTTGGCGAAATTGTGAGTGAAAAGGGTTTAATGGTATGAGTTTATTCCCACATCTTTGAGGTACATTCCCTATTCCTCCACAAAGTTCACAAGGGGTTGTTGGTGAGGTAAACGGGTTTAAAACTCTTGGACGATATAAAGTACTTCCTGGGGTGGTTTCATTTGATGGAACGGGACAGGCTAAGGAAATGGAAGTGTCAACATCACATGAGGTTTCAAATCGGCTTTTCTTTTGCTCTCCCCCATTACTTTGGGAACCTTCCCCACTTTCTCTTCGTGAATTACTCGATAAGGTTGACATGATGGATTGAGGTTTAAACCTACGATGGAAAGCTATGACGATCTCTTCCCACTCCATTGGTTTTGTGGCATCTTTTAGACGACGGGTGAACCACCATTTGGCTTCTCTCTTTAGTGATAAGGGAAAGAGAGTTTCTTTGATTTGGTTTTGGGTGATCCCTTCCCTCTTACAAGTTTAACACAACTCACAAAAAGTTTGGATATGGTGGGCTGGGTTTTCATTTAGCTCGCCACTGAATTGGTTACCTTCAATGAGAGCAATTAGAGTGTTATGGACCCATAGGATCCCATTAGCAAGTTCAAAAACCCGGAACCTAGGATCTTCTTTTGTTCGCACCATTTTTGTCAACCTAAAAGAAAAACACACAAAGGAAAGTAAGTAATGATTTAAGGTACGGTTGCACCTAAAAATGGTAAAATTTTAAACAAAAATCAGCAATACATAGATAAACAAAACCGTGCTCCCCGGCAACGGCGCCAAAATTTGACCGGTTGTGTCGCAGTCCCGATACAAAAATAATTACCCACACTTAGGCTAACAACATAAAGAATGTAATTAGGGAAGTAGGGATCGATCTCAGGGAGTACGTGTTAACTATGAATTGTTATGGGGTTATTTTCATTTAAGTTCAATTTATTTGAGGTCATTGTCTAAACTACAATGATGACGATATTTAAATGACAAGTATGGAAATTGCGATAAAAATAAATCTAATCTAATTGATGACGATAATAAAATTGCAAGATAAAATGAACTAGTCTACTTGACGGAAAGGAAAGTGACAATAATTAAATCTAACTAAGAACGATAATTAAAATAACAATATTGAAAAGCTACCTAACTAAAATAATAGAAAACTAATAAACTAACAAATGACAATAAAATAAACTATCTAAGAACGGTAATAAAATGACGGTAAAATAAACTAACTAAGCAACAATAAAATAAACTATCTAATCAAATTGATATAGAGAATTAGAAATTCATGTCAAATGATTTAAAAGCTTTATTGATACCAATATTAGAATTACTACGATTGTCTAAGCCTTGTAGCGGTATATTCCTCTCAGATTCGTACCGACTTTTTAATGGGTCCTAACGTCTTTTCAGCCTGGTTAGGTCACTAAACCCCTATTGGTAGTCCTGATTCCCATCCTAACTCTCGTTTCTAAGACGGAAATTGACTAATACAAACAATCGTTTATGGCCATTAAACAAAGTTATAGAATTTGACACAACCAAAGGAAGAAACAAACTAGATGGTTCTATTGGTATCGACTCTTCTTTTAATTCATTTTAACTAGCAAATCATTTCAGTATTTCAATTTTATTTATTATATTTACATAATAATAACCTTACACTACTAGATTTAATTTATGTGATTAAATAAATTAAGAGGAAAAAGATGTAGGAAATTAAACTATGAATTAGGGACATTAAAATGATTGACATGATCAATATTAAATTGGCTGTTATAGGGCTGCAAGGTTGAGCTTTTCCATCCGGATTCATACCCTAGACAAAGCAATAAACATCCCCATTAAAGCTTGGGAGAAGAAGAGGCAAGAGGCGTTCAACAGCTTACATACCCGATCGGGTATATGGTAAATCCGATCGGGTATGTAGCCCTAATAGATCTTCTTTCGTCTCTTCGAATTTATTCTTTGGGCACGGAATCCTATGCCTTGTTTTGTTAGTTTGCAGCTCGGAAAAGGTCTTGGGCCAGGCTTTGGTTGACTTGGGCTTGTGTTTTTGATACGTGTCGTTTGCGCATACAAATTAACAATTTATTTACCTATCTTAACCTCAAAAATATAAACATAGTAAAGGATAAGTAGGGTCGATCCCACGGAGAGACTGGAAAAACTAATTAACTACTAAGTAATATTTATTAACTAACTTACATATATATACTATTTACGGCTATTAACATATTTACGAAAAGGGGGGTTTCACTAGTAATTGTAATAAGCTAACGTAACTAAATACGAATGTCTAAAAGTGAAGTTGAAAACCCCATTAAGCTCACATTTCTTATGGTAATTTTAGAATGTCAACCGATATTTGTTTACGTCAAATCTCTAGTTTGTTTATAGATTAACTGCGGAACTCAAGATAACAAGAACTCCATATCTTCTCTTAATTGCAACCGACATGAACTAAGCCTAGACCGATTCTAAATTAACCGACCGATGTAAGTTTGTCACACCCTACTAAAGACCGGATTAGAAGCATTATTGAGCTAAGAAAACATCATTAATCCAATTAACCTTTTACGTGTCGTCACTACCTAACTGATTAACAGACCAAATATTACTCCTAACCTAAACTAACCCCAATTTGCAGAGATTAATTACAGCTAGTCGCTACTCGTATTATACGACTCGAACTAAGCTAGAATCATATGTAGAAGTATACAATTTCAATCATAATAAGATAACAAATTAATAAAATGAATTGCAACTTATAATTAAAACGAGTAAAACTTTGGATACAAATAACTGAAAGATTAACAATTAAACAACCAACGGTTTAATACTAAAATTAATCAACGAATTCAATCAATAAATTAGGTACAAGAAGTAAGAACTTATTTTTATTGCCCGAAATCCGCAACTCGACCCTCAGATATCACGCCTCCGATCGAACCGGAATCCACCCGTACTCGGACGTGTACTAAGACGCCGTCCGAGAACCGTTTCATCTTCATATTGTGACCCAAATGATCGAACCGTCACTCGTTTCGCTCATCTTTCTCTATTAAATATATGGGTATTCACCTCTCCCTTATTACTGACGAAGGACTCGGGTATTTATACTTGTAATTAGGGGTGAGCAAAACCGGGTACCCGATACGGTTTTAATAACCGTATCGGGTACCCGGTTTTTGGAAGGCCAAAATTTAGAACCCGGATCAGACCCGGTTTTTGTATACCCGGCTAAACCGGGTACCCGAAAACCGTATACCCGGATCCGGTTTAATTGATAATGCTCAAACCTGGAAATCGAGTCCACAACATTAGCAACGACCAATAAGTAAGATGTTTATATAATCCACTAGGATCATTATTACAAAACACAATTACTTGTAAAGTCAGTATGTAAAATAGCAAA
This sequence comes from Heliosperma pusillum, assembly GCA_022085475.1. Taxonomy (NCBI): domain Eukaryota; kingdom Viridiplantae; phylum Streptophyta; class Magnoliopsida; order Caryophyllales; family Caryophyllaceae; genus Heliosperma; species Heliosperma pusillum. The sequence continues at coordinate 28,618 of JAIUZE010074333.1, read as the reverse complement.
ATACAAATTTGCAAAATTTCACACAGAAATTTGTCATTGATAAAGTGAGTTGCGTATATTACAAGTTTCATATTTGGTGCTCAAAATTTCACCCATATAGTTAAAATAGAAAACAAAATTTTACATACAACTTTTTTTTTGGTTATTTTTAATTAAACCGGGTCAAAACCGTATACCCGGTTTTGATTTTCCCCGACCCAGACCCGGTACGGTTTTTTTAAAAACCGTATCGTATACCCGGAAATTCGTATCGTGTACCCGGAAATCCGTGTAATTAAAACCGTATACCGTATCGTATCCGTATATTAAAACCGTATCGTATATTTTTGCTCAGCCCTACTTGTAATCGGGAAGTGTTTGTAATGGACTCGGGATCAATCTTAGTAGGAATAAGATAGATTTTGAAATAAAATATGGGAAAGAGATAGTGTTTGATACAAAGACGGAGTTCCTGCGTTTTGTTTTGAGTAGCTTCCAGTAGCTTCCATTCTTTTCTCTTGGAGTCCGTCTTTCTTTCTTTCTTTTTGTTATCAAACACACTTGATGGTGCCTTGCTGGTCATGCGCAGAAATTGGCTAAAATGCTCCCTGCTTTCTTCATTTTTGGTCCACTAGCCCATGTGGATTTATGTTTCATATTTCTCTTGGCCCATTTGTGTACTTAGTCCACTTAATTGCACTAGACCAACTTCCGCTATTGTCTCGTAATTCGAACAGTCTTGTGATGTATCGGCCCATCACCTATTAATCCAAAAATACACTAGTTAGCCCAATTAACACGGAAAATAATAGATAAGTAATTACATCACGAAACTGTCAAACATATAGTAATTAACTCAAATAATGCGAAAGACGACCGTAAAAATATATAGATAAGAGGTATAAATACGAATAAATATCGTTTTATCAAATTCCCCCACACTTAGCTTATTGTCGTCCTCGACAATGACAAAACATGAGTTATAAAAAATTTATCCACCTCACAACTTTTAGACATAACCAAACAAGTTTACCGACGACAAACTAAAACATTTTTGGAAATCATTTTTTAGTTAGTAAAGTCAACGAAAAACATTTTTAATTAGATTCGGAAGCAACGTTTACTAAATTATTCCCCCACTTCAAACTATGCAACTAATTAAATAAACGATATAAATATTTTAAATCGCTTCTAAATTATAAGTATAAACAAATGTATTAGCAAGACACTCGGTCTAGCTACCTCCTTGCGAGTGTGCAAGTGTATTGACTCATAGAGGAGGGTTTCGGCAATTTAAGATCGTAATGGGAAATTTACTTTCTATACATTTAGTACGAGGATCGTTCGCCCGAGCATTCAAGTGTATCTGTCCCTCAATAAACTCACCACCAAAACCACCAACATTATATTCACTTCTTTATTTCATCTCTTATTTCTCTGTTTCATTTTTCTTCACGTATTTTTCCGTTTCCTTTTTCTTTCTGTTTTTTTTTTCTTTTTTCTTTCCAACTTTCTCTTTTTCTTCACACAACCTCCAACGTTCGTAACTGTCTATCCAATGACCCTTGTAGCGAGTTTTCGACCAATGGATCCCGCCCATCCGGACAAGTCATTAGGCATTCTCCCAGTACAATGACTGGGTTCCCCTACGGATATAATTACTCGAGCCACCGGATAGAATTTTGTTTAAATGAGGTCAAATAAACTCCCTGAAGCCCTGATTAGGAGTCACCTATGAAAGTAAATTGGCCACTAGAGTCAATGAAAGTGTAAATAAAGGTAGCCAAATAAAGTGCTTTAAAATTTTAATTTAAAGGAGACTTAAATATGTATGTCGCCTAATTAATTAATCTAAGTTCAAAACGGAGGAAAAACTCACGTACACACGACTTCAAAACAATTTTTTTATATCTACTAATATTAGTGAAAAATAATTTTTGACTTAGTGTTCTTGAAAATTTGTTAGATTAGAGCTTGTTGTCGACTCTCTTAGTCTAGTTAGTCCAATAAAAACACACAGGTTGTATACTTAAAAGCTCAATTATAGCAAAATATTAACAACGGTATCCATAAAACTAAATGCGATTCACAGCAAAAATTTCAATTTGAAAAGATTTTTCAATAAGTTTAGCTTGCCTCTCCCCCACACTTAAACTCGACATCGTCCTCGATGTCGAAAATAAACATCGAGATTAAAAATTATGTACTTATAACAACATTTAATAAGAGGGAGAGGTACTTAGCGGGTTCATATGTAGGCACACCCCACCCGGTTTAATACTGCTGCCAGCACTTCAAACAAAGGTCAGCCACGTAAAATTGGCATCCAGCAGCTTAGGTTTGAAAGTTTGGGGGTTCCTTGTGAATGTTCAGTCCCACTGTCTCAATGTCACTGGTTCTTTCTTCCCCACAGGTAGCTCATCGACCCGCCAGCGACTCGACATCCATGCCTCAGTAATCCTGCAAAATATAAGCACATGGCAAAGATCCGTGAAATATGTAGAAGTAGGAAAATACCCAGAAACTAAGCAGTGATTTTTCTATTTTTTTACTATTTCTATTTTTTTTTTTGTGCAACCGACACTATTAACATCCCCCTACAAAGGTTGCGAAACTCGGGGAGGCCCTTAAGCCGACTCGACTAAGTAACTAGAAAGCATATAAAAATTAAACACACAAGAAAACACTAAAATAAATAAGCTTGGGTTGCCTCCCAAGAAGTGTCTTAGTTAACGTCGTGACTCGACGTACTCAGTCAGTTCGTTCTCCTTAATAGCCAGCTCAAACATTTTCTCCAAAGCATATTTCCTATACCAGCTCATTCAAGTAACATAGCGTTAGACTTCATAAATCTGCTCTCCCACACTTAAACTCAACTTCAATAATTTCACATGAGGGGATAGGAATAAAATAGGGAGAGATTCAGAGGATAGCTACAATGAGGGTAATAGGCATCAAGGGACTGTAAAACAGAAACTATGTAGTTAGCTAGGCCACACGTTCCTGCAGAAAAAAATCACTCGGCCCATTCTTTATCTACTCACAGCCAAAATCTGCATTCTTTTTACATTTTACCAACACTTCTAAAGTCTTCCGTAAGCATCTAAATTTTGATCTATGAATTTACAACAAAGGTGGGAGGAGCAGGAGCAAGTCTACAAACAAGGCAAGGCAGGGGTATTTTGTCTAGTACTTCCGTTGGCCTAATGTTGCATCAAATAATTAGTCTACCACAACCTCAATGATAAGATATAATCACCATAGTACTCTGCTCATATCCTTCGTAATGACCTTCAATTCTCACCTATAAGATTGCACTTCAGTCACACCAGAAATTCATAAATTTCAGACCTGATCAAACTCGCACGTGATACTGCAGTCACTCATCTTTTCTAAAATATAACCATAAATTGTACGACAGACTCACAAACCATGCTTCTTTCATCAAATCTAGACCTAACTCATTTGGAAGTTAGTTAAAAGTCACTCTAAACCAAGTGCAAAAGGGTATACATTAGCTACATAAGTACCATATGGTAAAGCCATCTAGCAGAACTAACAAACATGAATTTCCATAAGACATAGGATACACACTAGATTCTCGCTTATTAACATGATCGGATCACGAGTAACCCGAATACATTGCAGCCAGATTCATAAGTAGGAGGAATCCTACTAAGTAAACAACACGCAAAAAAAAAATGTGAGACAACATGGTCTCTACTTGGAATTCCACCAAAATAAAATCCAAGCAAAAGGATAAAAATTAATGTACATTAGTATTAACACACAATACATAGAGAATTAGTCCTAACAACAACCTCCCCGGCAACGGCGCCAAAATTTGATACGTGTCGTTTGCGCATACAAATTAACAATTTATTTAATTATCTTAACCTCAAAAATATAAACATAGTAAAGGATAAGTAGGGTCGATCCCACGGAGAGAATGGAAAAACTAATTAACTACTAAGTAATATTTATTAACTAAATTACATATATATACTATTTACGGCTATTAACATATTTACGAAAAGGGGGGTTTCACTAGTAATTGTAATAAGCTAACGTAACTAAATACGAATGTCTAAAAGTGAAGTTGAATACCCCATTAAGCTCACAATTCTTAAGGTAATTTTAGAATGTCAACCGATATTTGTTTACGTCAAATCTCTAGTTTGTTTATAGATTAACTGCGGAACTCAAGATAACAAGAACTCCCTATCTTCTCTTAATTGCAACCGACATGAACTAAGCCTAGACCGATTCTAAATTAACCGACCGATGTAAGTTTGTCACACCCTACTAAAGACCGGATTAGAAGCATTATTGAGCTAAGAAAACATCATTAATCCAATTAACCTTTTGTGTCGTCACTACCTAACTGATTAACAAACCAAATATTACTCCTAACCTAAACTAACCCCAATTTGCAGAGATTAATTACAGCTAGTCGCTACTCGTATTATACGACTCGAACTAAGCTAGAATCATATGTAGAAGTATACAATTTCAATCATAATAAGATAACAAATTAATAAAATGAATTGCAACTTATAATTAAAACGAGTAAAACTTTGGATACAAATAACTGAAACATTAACAATTAAACAACCAACGGTTTAATACTAAAATTAATCAACGAATTCAATCAATAAATTAGGTACAAGAAGAAGTAAGAAGAACTTATTTTTATTGCCCGGAATCCGCAACTCGACCCTCAGATATCACGCCTCCGATCGAACCGGAATCCACCCATACTCGGACGTGTACTAAGACGCCGTCCGAGAACCGCTTTATCTTCATATTGTGACCCAAATGATCGAACCGTCACTCGTTTCGCTCATCTTTCTCTATTAAATATATGGGTATTCACCTTTCCCTTATTACTGACGAAGGACTCGGGTAATTATACTTGTAATCGGGAAGTGTTTGTAATGGACTCGGGATCAATCTTAGTAGGAATAAGATAGATTTTGAAATAAAATATGGGAAAGAGATAGTGTTTGATACAAAGACGGAGTTCCTGCGTTTTGTTTTGAGTAGCTTCCAGTAGCTTCCATTCTTTTCTCTTGGAGTCCGTCTTTCTTTCTTTCTTTTTGTTATCAAACACACTTGATGGTGCCTTGCTGGTCATGCGCAGAAATTGGCTAAAATGCTCCCTGCTTTCTTCATTTTTGGTCCACTAGCCCATGTGGATTTATGTTTCATATTTCTCTTGGCCCATTTGTGTACTTAGTCCACTTAATTGCACTAGACCAACTTCCGCTATTGTCTCGTAATTCGAACAGTCTTGTGATGTATCGGCCCATCACCTATTAATCCAAAAATACACTAGTTAGCCCAATTAACACGGAAAATAATAGATAAGTAATTACATCACGAAACTGTCAAACATATAGTAATTAACTCAAATAATGCGAAAGACGACCGTAAAAATATATAGATAAGAGGTATAAATACGAATAAATATCGTTTTATCAGTTTTAATTGAGAAACTAAGTTAAAAGTCAAGACCAATCCACTTTGAGGAATGATGCAATGGGAATTGTGATCCAATCATGAAATTGTTATCATCGGTTCCTCGTAAACTTGCATTCTAGTGCCTTTGCTCCATAAAGTAAGAAAATATAGCAAAATCGCTTCATTTCCTATAAAACGAGACAAAGCACGCAAAACAACTAGAATATTAATATTAGCTCGTTAATCACTTAACAAAGTGCATAAATCATATAGAAATCGAGCTAAAACGGGGGATAAATTAGTACAAAATATCGCTTATCAATGTTAATGTTATATTGTTTCTATTCCATGCTTGTATTGTATGATAGTCTTTGATCAAAGCCCACGATTGTTAAACTAGACATGTTAAATAGTTTTACTTAGAACGATAGACGGGAAGGGAATTAGAAAAAAGCATGAATAGTAGGACGACCTAGTAAGAATCGAAAGACTGCTAGGACCCGTTCTATGGTATAGTAGTACTCCTCCCGATGAGGAAGTACTGTTTGGCCTAAACATTTATAAACTTCACTACCCCTTTGTTGAGAATATTATTATGCTAGTTTACATGTAAAACCCGTATCCCCAACATTCTTCTTTATATTGTGATTCATCTTGTTAATTTCTTTACTATACCAAACCAACCTTAATCTATCGAACCGACCATGATAGAATTCATCCCACAACAACTAATTTAGTAACTCCCGTCTCCCAGTGATCGACCCCTACTTTCCTAACTACATTTATTTGTGGTTAGCCTAGCCTAGGGTAATTATCTTTGATTTGAGTACGCGACAACCTTGTCACTGGTTATGAATAGATGATAACCATTTAAGGTTAGGTCAAGAAACGAAGGGTAACTGGGGGTAAAAACACTATCAAGAATAGGAGGCTTCTAAGGAAAAAAATTTAAATGTGCACTAAGAGCTCAAATAACCTTCAAAATGGGGTTTAAACAAATATTATTAGCTAGAACTCATTTTCTTGATGATAGAAAAAAATTGAGCACAAGTTAAAGGCCATTAGCAATAACAAATGACGTTAAATGCGTGGTTTAGGTGGGGCGGGGAGGTCCAAAAAGAAGGGATCTAAGATCTCTAAGAGTATACCATAGTTATATTAGTCATGTATCGTACCTTAGATACAATGTATGAACGAGAGAAGACGTTATTTTACGACCAAAACCCGGCCCGACTTGGTTGACCCGTTGGGTCAAAGGTAAATAAGGAATTTCATTAAAATATAATATTTATATACTCCCTCCTAGTCGGTCATTTCTTCCCTCTTTCCTTATTGGGTAAGTCGGGTTTTCTTCCCTCTTTCCCTTTTTGGATGTGGGGCTGTGTGTTTTGTGTGGTCTTAATTCATTTGTATGTGGGGTAATGTGTTTTGTGTGGTCCAAATTCATTTCCTTAATTTTTGTGTAAAAGGGAAAGGGGAAGAAATGAGTGACTAGGAGGGAGTATTATACTTGAAAAAATGGTTAACAAGTTATTATTTTTGTAACACCAGCAAATGTACCCTATTTTACATTAAAAATATTATACGGATACTTTTCAGCGTAATTTTAGTTTTAGTCTAGAACTTAGTTTTCCGTGTCTATTTTAGAAAATCCGAGTTCGTTTTCGGACTATACTCGAAATTCCGAGTGAGTTACGCCTTAAGGCGCTTTTGGGCTTTTTCCATGTTTTTCCACTTAGTCACCTTATATCTCCCTTAAACCCTAACTCCCTCATTCTTTCCACTTACTCCTTCTTCCTCTACAAGTAACCATAACCCTAAACTCCATTCTTGATCAAGCTTAAGTTCCACACTACTCCTTCATCCCTTGCTCAAATCCGCTAATTTTCATCATAATCTTCCCCTCTCATCGTCCACTTAGTCACATTACCGTCTTTCTCACTTTTCAATTTATCCGTCTTTCTCAAAGGTGAATTATATTCATCTTTTGTTGTCTAATTGTAGGTGGAGACCTTCAAGACCTCAACAAAGACTACTACTTAGTAGAGGAGGACCTAGACGAAGATTGAAGACGCGAAAAGGTAACGGTGAAGAGTTGCTCGATATCATTACGTGTTTTAATGTGATTTTGATGTTAGTAAACGTATTTAGGATAGGATTAGTATTCATAGAATTTATGTTTGTTGATGATGGTTATTGTTTGTTGATAATTGTTAATGAGTGTTGATGATAGTTGATGTTTCTTGTATGATTATTGGGTTGAAGAAGTGATTTTTGTGCATATATTTTCCCAGCTGGGAGTTGGCTGATGTTTTATTGGTGTTACGTGATAATTTTGGTGTTCAGTAAGTCTCACCCGGCCGACCGGCAGCTGGTCAGCCGACCGGCTGAGACACACCTCTTTTCCTTCTTCTTTTCTCAATAGGTATACGGTCGAGTCGGATAGCCGGCAGCCGGTCCACTTGACCGGCTGGATCATGTTGTATTTTTGATGATTTCCAAATGTTACTGTGGTGCCAGCCGGGTAGCCGGCAGCCAGTCACCCTGACCGGCTGGCACACGCTGCCTTTCCCTTTCTATTCCTTTCTTATACTTTCATTTATAATAGTTCGCATGGTTCGTTTATCGTATAAATTTACGTAATAGCTTTAAATATTCATGTTTAGATAATATGATATCTCATTCGCTTGTATCGCATGTTTTATTTATGCGATTTTAATCATACTTGCTATGTACATGGAGCAAGTGCGTGTCATTTACTGTGACAACCCTCGCGAATGCGGAAATATAAAAACATACAAGCATGTGAATTATATAGCGGAAATAGGTAGTTTTAAAAAAACTTTTATACATGCAAATTAAATAAAACGAGGAGTGTCAAAACGTTACAACTAAGTACGGAAATACAACAAAGAGACGGGGTCTCTTAAAATGTTAGCAAAGAACAAGTGTTTAGCAAAACTAGCTAAAATCGTGTAGAGGTGAAACTTCCAGGGACAACGCCCGCTAGCTCACACCCGAACCCCAAAATATCATAGCAAAAAAGCCAACCATGCAAGCAACCTGTTCATTCATGAAAAACATGAACGTCACAGTCAGTGGGGAGTAACTCCGGGTTCTCCCAGCCATATCACATTAAACGTACATCCAAGGAAATACAAAAGTAAAATCATGCATATATAGATATACATGTGAGTTACGATAAGGATAGATAGGCAATTCGATAAATAATGATAAGAGCATATGGAATACAAATCCGAATCCATCATGTTATTCAAAGACTCGGGAAAGACACTCTTAGGCAACCGAATACGCTCACTAGGGCTTGCATCTTACCGTTAGCGGTATAAGTAAGATTGATAAGATTGAGACTCGACAGACAAACCAAGTCAAGTCATGCGATGATCACAATAAATCCAACATATTATCATCCATTCACGAACCAAGACATTGACGGTGTCCAATCATGCAATGACCATGAACAATATCATGAAATCACGCATTCAAAGACGACACAAGACGACAACTCTCACGGTAAATGAAACGCACTAGCACCGTGTACATGGCAAGTATGATTAAAAGGCATCCACGGGATAAGCATTTCCCTGAACTCATACACGATGCTACATTTCGTATATGTAGACTAATTTTCCTCCTGGTAGCACGACGATATAAATATCCGGTCCTAGTCTAAACCTGGCCAGATTCTCGGAATAAACCGTTTTCCGATTCGACATGCGATGACGTTTCGCATCCAAGACTCGGTCTTACACTAGACGCCGAGTACCCCAAATTCGGTAGATCAATTCACGAAAGAGGCGGAAAGAGCTCAAGCCTCATAAAAAGCGGTACGCTACAAGCAAATAACACCACCTCGCAAGTACACAACATTTGACGGCCGGGTCGATCAACGCATAGCGTTCAACTCCCAACAACGTCGTCGTATGCCCACTAACACATGCATTTGAGCAGTAGGATACCTCTCCGTTCCGACATTCCAGCCTTACGAACGGGAAGGTAGCCAAGGGAATGAGAGTACAAAGCACAAGACAAAACAGTGCTCAAACCGTACATTTGTAAAAACCGACTCAAAGTGGGAACATACCAAAAACCGTCACAAAACATGAGAATAGGGAATCATATAAGTTTAAATATGATAAACATGAGTCAATACATGATACATAAGCATTAGAACAAGTTTATGAAGCATAATGAATAAAAAACATAGATACCTCTCCAAAACAACGTTGTTTGGAAACCAACGAAAACAAGGGTCCACTTCAAACGGTCATAACTAGAGTTCTAGACATGCAAATGCATAAATTCCAATTGGAGGTGATAGCTTATCCTCTTACGGTTCCAACGAGATGTCACACGCCCAAAACAAGCAAGTAACGAAGGAGATATGATCATATTACGAAAAGGGGTCAGTGAAGGAAAATTTCTGTTGGCAGCGTAGGACGCAGCCTGCGTCACCACGACGCAGCCTGCGTCCTTCACGGGATTCAAGGACGATCAAAAATCAACATGTTATCAACAACAAACTCCTCATTTATCACCACAAATCATCAATTCTCATATCAATTAACAACTAACAACATCCATCAACAACAACACAAGTCCTAAGCATACTAACCATAATCTAAATACGATTACTAGCCTAGAAAACACATAAAACACGTAAATGATATCGAGTAACCCTTCACCGTTACCTTTTCGCGTCTTTAAACGGTTTCTAAACCTTCCTAGTCTCCACCTACATACAATTAGATAATAAAAGATGAATATCATTCACCTTGAGAAAGACGGATAATTTAAAAAGCGAGAAAGACGGTAATATTATTACCAATACGGATAGAGGAAGCTAAGAGGGGAAGAATAAGACAAACTTACGAGAATTTGAGCAAGAAATGAAGGCGTAGTGACGATTTGAAGACGTATCAAAAATGGAGGCAAGGTTTCTTTGGTTTCTTAGAGAAGAAGGAAAGTTTTTGAGTTGTGGGAAATGAATTAGGTTTAGGGTGAGGAAGGGAGTATATGAAGGAGAAGGTCAACGAAAGTCAAAGGCGGCTCAAAAGTCAAGAAAAGTCAAACTCGCCTTAAGACGGGATTCTCATGGAATCTCGCGGAAATTCCAAATACGAACTCGGAAATTCTAAATTTGACTCGGAACATTAAATTCCAAATTAAAACTAAATTTCACTGAAAAGTATCCGTAAAATATTTTCACTATAAAAATAGGGTACATTTCCGGGTGTTACATTTACCGTGAGAGATGTTTGTCAACGTATTCGTACATTTGGATGGATGATTATATGTTGATTATTTGTGACCGTTGGATGGCTTGGCGTTGTTTATATGTCGAGTCTCAATGTTATCAAGTATATGCCGCTACCGCTGAGATGCAAGTCCTAGTGAGTATATAGTTGCCTAAGGGTGTCTTCCCCGAGTCTATCTATAATATGATGGTTACGGTTTTGTACTTCATGTGCTTATATCTTAAATATTGAAATGCCTATTTATCCTTCTCGTAATTCACATGTATATTTATATATGTATGCTTCTACTTATGTATTTCCGTTTAAGTATGTTATTTGTGATATGGCTGGGAGAACCCGGAGTTACTCCCCACTGACTGTGGCGTTCATGTTTTCATGGATGAACAGGTTGCTTGGATGGATTTTGCTTGTTGTTTTTGGGTTCGGGTGTGAGCTAGCGGGCGTTGGCCTTGACGATTCACCCGTAGACGTTTCGTAGCTAGTTTGCTAATAACTTTATGTTTGATCACGTTTTGAGAGACTACGTCTCTTTGTAGTATATCCTACTTTAGTTTGTATTTATTTGACATTCCTCGTACTTTGATTTTTGGCATGTAAAAGGTTTTAAAAATATTGTATTTTCCGCTACATAAATCGCATGCTTGTTATGTTTTATTTCCACTATCGCGAGGGTTGTCACAGTTGGTATCAGAGCCTATGACGCTCCCGACGCACACATGTGAAACCTAAACTTAAATTACTTGACCTTGAAATAATAAATGAGATATGGGTAGAAATTAAGGACTTTACTTGGTAGTTTTTTGTTTATGCTAAGTGTTAGGATTAACTTAATTTGTTTTTGTTTCTTATGACGATGGTTAGACCTCGACTAGTAGAGAATGTCATGCTAGAAGCTCTTACTCAAGTTCTAAAGAATATACAAGATGTGGCAAATGCTCACGCTGACCAAGTCCTTCCTCGTAGAGAAAACAATCACCAAGGAGGCTATGCTTGGGTGGCTAGCCAAATTGCTAGGAGCAAGATCATGCCGTATGTTGGAGAACCGGACCCTACAGAGCTTTCGGAGTGGTTTCGAGAGATCAAAAAGCAATTCGAATTGTACCAAGTATGTGAAGAGGACAAAGTAAGGATTGCTAAGCACTTTCTTGTGAGGGAAGCCAACAATTGCTGGGTGATTACTAATCCCACCGCTACTCTTGAAGCCGATTTCAATTGGGAATGTTTCAAGGCTCTGGTTGAAGGCCGATTTTATCCCAAGGAGCTCAAGCAACAAAGGCTTAAGGAATTCATTGATTTCAAGCAAGGTGACTTGACGGCTCAAGACTTCACCACTCAATTCAACAAGCTTGCTCACTTTGCATTGAGGCTCATCAAGGATCATGAAGACCGAGCTTTTTACTACCGTAATAAGCTTAGTGCTTTGCTCCAAAGCAAAGTTAGGAGGAATTCTACCTCTTTTGGAGAGTTGTATGATGATGCCCTTTGGGCCGAGAACTCCATGAAGGCCATCAAGGATGAAGCAATGATGAAGAGTCCCCCTCCTTCTTTCGTACCTAGGCCAAACTTCTATGGGAAAAGGTCGTTTACTCCCTCGTCTTCCAATGCCTATGCTAACAAGAGGAGATTCAACCCTCCCCCAAATGCAAATGCAAGGACTCCTTTCATTCCCCGAGCTACTTCTAACGTGGCTCATACGCCCTATGCTCCTCCTCAAGCTCAAGGTCGCTTGTGTAACCGTTGTAGACAACCACACCACCCCGGTGTAGCATGTTTCAACCGACCTTAAGTTTGTTTCTTTTGCCAAAAGACGGGTCACCGTTATGATGATTGCCCTGATCGGAAGTTGCCCCCTCCAATTGCCAAACCCAAGGGATCTATCTTTGTTCTAAGCCGAACCGAAGCCGATGCTTATCCGGAGATAATTACGGGTATGTTCTCAATCTTAGAGCAACCGTGTCTTATTCTTTTTTATACTGGAGCATTTATGTCCTTTGTGTCTTCAACTTATGTTGATAAGTTTACTATCGAGCCTACTTCTAGTAAGGATACTCCCATATCCTTACCATCCGGAGAAATTATCTCATGTTCTACTCTTTACCCTAATGTTCCTATTTCTATTGCGGGTACTATCTTTCCCGCTAATCACCTTAAGTTTCCTCTAGGAGAGTTCGATGTAATTCTAGATATTGATTGGTTGGCGTTGTACAATGCTAGATTCGAGTGTAGAGATCAAAAGATTTATTTAAAGAGTCCTTTAGGAGTTAGAATAATCTATAAGGGATCTCATTCCCGAATGGGTGTGTCTTTGATTTCCGCAATGAAGTTGGAGAGTTTGGTAAGAAAGGGTCACCAAGCGTTCTTGTGTTTTGTGACTTCTACAACTACCTCCTTACCAAATATTGAAGATGTACCTATAATATGTGACTTTGTTGATGTTTTCCTCGAAGACTTGCCCGGGATCCCTCCTGAGCGTGATGTTGAGTTTTCCATTGATCTTGTGCCCGGATCCGGACCCATAGCTAAGGCTTCATACCGTATGGATCCAACCGAGTTGAAAGAGTTAAGGAAGCAACTTGATGATATGATTGAAAAAGGTTTCATTCGACCGAGTGCCTCGCCTTGGGGTGCTCCCGTTCTCTTTGTGAAGAAGAAAGATGGTTCCATGAGACTTTGTATTGACTACCGTGAGTTGAACCGAATTACAATCAAGAATAGGTATCCTTTGCCAAGAATAGAAGATTTGTGCGATCAACTAAAGGGTGCTTCTACTTTTTCCAAGATTGATTTGAGATCCGAATATCACCAAATTCCCGTTCGTGATGCCAATATATCGAAGACCGCTTTTAGTACAAGATATGGTCACTTTGAGTTCAAGGTGATGCCATTTGGATTGACTAATGCTCCCGCTATTTTCATGGATCAAATGAACCGCACATTTAGTGAGTATCTGTATAAGTGTGTTGTGGTTTTCATTGACGACATCCTTATTTTATCCAAGACCGAAGAAGAGCATGCAATTCATCTTAGGATTATTTTGGGTGTCCTTCGTCGTCATAAGTGGTTTGCCAAATTCTCCAAGTGTGAATTTTGGTTGCTTAGGGTGTCCTTTGTTGGACATGTAATTTCTAAAGAAGGTGTGATGGTAGACCCTTCTAAAATTGAAGTTGTGGTTGATTGGAAGAGTCCGACCAATGTGAGAAAAGTCCGAAGTTTTCTTGGTTTAGCTGGTTACTACCGTCGATTTGTTAAAGATTTCTCAAAGCTTGCTAGACCGATGAATCAATTATTGAAGAAAGAAACCAAGTTCGTATGGAATGAAGCTTGTGAAGCCGCTTTTCAAGAGTTAAAGAAAAGGTTGACTACCGCCTCGGTGTTGACTTTACCTGAAGATGGTGTAGACTTTGATGTCTATTGCGATGCTTCCAAGATAGGATTGGGTTGTGTACTTATGCAAAATAGGAAAGTGGTTGCTTATGCCTCGAGACAGTTGAGAGTTCATGAAGTGAACTACCCTACTCATGATTTGGAGTTAGCCGCCGTTGTTCATGCCTTGAAATTGTGGAGACACTATCTTATTGGTGTTCATTGTCGTATATTTACCGATCACAAGAGTTTGAAGTACATATTTACTCAAAAGGAGTTGAATATGAGACAAAGAAGATGGTTGGAATTGGTGAATGACTATGATTTTGAGTTGCTATACCATAAAGGGAAGGCAAATGATGTTGCCGATGCTCTTAGTAGAAAATCTTCTCATGCCTTAAATGTTATGTGGGTGTTACCCGATGATCTTTGTGCCGGGTTTCGAAAGTTGAAGTTGGAATTCGTGGAACGTGGATTTGATTATGGTGGTGCAATGGTTGCCAAACTCGTTTTTCTCTGCGAGATCCGCGAAAGCCAAGTTGATGATCCTACCTACAAGTCTATTAAAGCCAAGCTTGTAGAAGGAAAAGTAAAAGACTTCAAGATTGATGACAAAGGTGTCGTTCGACTCCATGACCGTTTGTTTGTACCTAATGCTCTTGACTTGAGAAAGCGAGTTCTTGATGAAGCTCACCTTTCTCCTTATTCTATCCACCCCGGAGGTGATAAAATGTATAAAGCCTTGAAGCTACAATTTTGGTGGCCGAATTTAAAAGGCGATGTTGTGTCCTATGTTGGAAGATGTCTTACTTGCCAACAAGTGAAAATCGAACACAAAAGGCCCGGTGGATTGCTACAACCTTTAGATATTCCGCTATGGAAGTGGGAATCTATTTCTATGGGTTTTGTCATGGCTTTGCCAAGGACCGTTGGAGGTAAAGATGCTGTTTGGGATATTGTTGATCGTTTGACCATGTGTGCCAGATTCATTCCTATCAAAGAGACTTGGAGTTTAGATCGACTAGCCAAAGCCTATGTTGATGAGATCGTTAGATACCATGGTGTTCCCAAGGAGATCATATACGACCGAGATCTGAGATTTTGTTGGAGATTTTGGAAGGCCTTAGAAGAAGCCATGGGTAGTAAGTTGTTGATGAGTACCGCATTCCATGCCGCTACCGATGGTCAGACCGAGAGGACTATCCAGACTTTAGAAGACTTACTTAGGGCTTGTGCAATCGACTTCCAATCTAGTTGGGAAAAGAGTCTACCGTTGGTGGAGTTTTCTTACAACAATAGTTATCATGCCTCGAACAAGATGGCTCCTTATGAAGCTCTCTATGGAAGAAAATGCCGAAGTCTTATTTGTTGGAATCAATTGAGTGATGTTCGTGACTTAGGTCTCGATGTTCTTGTTGAAACCATTGATAATGTGAAGGTCATCTGTGATAGAATTAAAGCCGCTCAAGACCGACAAAAATCTTATGCCGATGTCCGAAGAAGACCGTTAGAATTTGAAGTTGGAGATAAAGTGTTCTTGAAAGTATCTCCGATGAAGGGTGTTAAAAGGTTTGGTGTAAAGGGTAAATTGAGCCCGAAATACATTAGACCCCTTGATATTGTGAAAAGAATTGGTGCCGTAGCTTACAAGTTGGACTTGCCCCCGAATTTGACCAAAGTTCATGATGTCTCCCATGTTTCTCAATTGAGGAAGTACATTAGTGACCCAAGTCATGTTTTTCAAGCTGAAATTCCCGAGCTAAAACCGAATTTGTCCTTTGAAGAGAAGCCAATCCGCATTCTAGATCGCAAGGATAAGAAGTTGAGAAGTAAAGTGGTGCCTTTAGTGAAGGTTTTGTGGAGATGTGCTAATGTTGAAGAAGAGACGTGGGAACCGGAAGCTACTATGCATATTAAATATCCAAGCCTATTCGATTAAGGTATCTTTCTTTTGCTCAAGTTTCGAGGGAGAAACTTTTTAAAAGGTGGGGTATTTGTAACACCCGCAAATGTACCCTTTTTTATATTAAAAATATGATACATATACTTTTCAGCGTAATTTTAGTTTTAGTCTAGAACTTAGTTTCCCGTGTCTATTTTAGAAAATCCGAGTTCGTTTCAGGACTTTACTCGAAATTCCGAGTGAGTTACGCCTTAAGGAGCTTTTGACTTTTTCCATGTTTTCCACTTACTCACCTTATATCTCCCTTAAACCCTAACTCCCTCATTCTTTCCAACTACTCATTCTTCCTCAACAAGTAACCATAACCCTAAACTCCATTCTTGATCAAGCTTAAGTTCCACACTACTCCTTCATCCCTTGCTCAAATCCGCTAATTTTCGTCATATTCTTCCCCTCTCATCGTCCTCTATCTTAATTGGTAATAAAATTACCGTCTTTCTCACTTTTCAATTTATCCGTCTTTCTGAAAGATGAATTATATTCATCTTTTGTTGTCTAATTGTAGGTGGAGACCTTCAAGACCTCAACAAAGACTACTACTTAGTAGAGGAGGACCTAGACGAAGATTGAAGACGCGAAAAGGTAACGGTGAAGGGTTACTCGATATCATTACAAGTTTTAATGTGTTTTTGATGTTAGTAAACGTATTTTGGATAGGATTAGTGTTCATATAATTTGTGTTTGTTGATGATGGTTATTGTTTGTTGATAATTGTTAATGAGTGTTGATGATAGTTGATGTTTGTTGTATGATTATTGGGTTGAAGAAGTGATTTTCGTGCATATATTGTCCCAGCCGGCTGACCGGCGGCCAGTCAGCTGACCGGCTGGGAGTTGGCTGATGTTTTATTGGTGTTACGTGATAATTTTGGTGTTAAGTAAGTCTCAACCGGCCTACCGGCAGCCGGTCAGCCGACCGGCTGAGACACACCTCTTTTCCTTCTTCTTTTCTCAATAGGTATACGGTCCAGCCGGATAGCCGGCAGCCGGTCCACTTGACCGGCTGGATCATGCTGTATTTTTGACGATTTCCAAATGTAACTTTGGTGACAACCGGGTAGCCGGCAGCCGGTCACCCTGGCCGGCTGGCACACACTGCCTTTCCCTTTCTATTCCTTTCTGATACTTTCATTAATAATTGTTCGCATGGTTTGTTTATCGTATAAATTTACGTAATAGCTTTAAGTATTCATGTTTAGATAATATGATATCCCATTCGCTTGTATCGCATGTTTTGTGACGGTTTTTGATATATCCCTCTTTGAGTCGGTTTTACATATGTTATGATTTGAGCACTAATTGTTAAGTGCTATGAACTCTCATTCCCCGGCTACCTCCTCGCTCGTTAGACTGGAATGTCGGAACGAGGAGATGTATCCTTAATGCTTAAATGCATGTTTTAGTGGGGATATGACGACGTTGTTGGGAGGCGAACGCTTTGCGTTGATCGACCCGACCGTCAAATGTTGTATACTTGCGAGGTGGTGTCATTGCATGTAGCGTACGCTTTTTATGATGCTTGTGCTCTTTTCGCCTCTTTCGTGAAGGTTGACTGAATTTGGGGTACTCGGCTTCTATGTTTGACCGAGTCTTGGATGCGAAATATTTATCGTATGTCGAATCGGAAAATGTGATTCAGAGAGTCTCGCCAGGTTTAGACTAGGACCGTATTATTATCGTCGTCCTACCGGGAGGAAATGAGTCTACATATACGAAATGGTAATCGTGTATGCGTTCAGGGAAATGTTTATCCCGTGGATGCGATTTTAATCATACTTGCTTTGTACACGGTGCTGGTGCGTGTCATTTACCGTGGGAGATGTTTGTCAACGTATTCGTACGTTTGGATGGATGATTATATGATGATTATTTATGACCGTTGGATGGCTTGGCGTAGTTTATATGTCGAGTCTCAATCTTATCAAGTATATGCCGCTACCGGTGAGATGCAAGCCCTATTGAGTATATAGTTGCGCAAGGGTGTCTTCCCTGAGTCTATCTTTAATATGATGGTTACGGTTTTGTACTTCATGTGCTTATATCTTAAATATTGAAATGCCTATTTATCCTTCTCGTAATTCACATGTATATTTATATATGTATGCTTCTACTTATGTATTTTCATTTAAGTATGTTATTTGTGATATGGCTGGGAGAACCCGGAGTTACTCCCCACTGACTGTGGCGTTCATGTTTTCATGGATGAACAAGTTGCTTGGATGGATTTTGCTTGTTGTTTTTGGGTTCGGGTGTGAGCTAGCGGGCGTTGGCTTTGACGATTCACCCCTAGACGTTTCTTAGCTAGTTTGCTTATAACTTTATGTTTGATCATGTTTTAAGAGACTAAGTCTCTTTGTAGTATATCCTACTTTAGTTTGTATTTATTTGACATTCCTCGTACTTTTATTTTGGCATGTAAAAGGTTTTAAAAATACCGTATTTTTTCCGCTATATAAATCGCATGCTTGTTATGTTTTATTTCCGCTATCGCGAGGGTTGTCACAATTTTTAGTACAAAAAATTATAAATACAATTAAAAAGTCAATTTTATATAACTTTATAATATTTAATAATAAAATAATTATTAAAGAAACTTTATTTTATTAAATATGTCAATATAGATAATGAAAACATTAAATATGATTGAAATATTAATTTTAAATAAGTTTTTTCATTTATCAAAAAATTTATTTTTGATTAAAAAATCAAAAGAAGAAGGCGTTACAGAATATTTCTTGACCTGTATTATGACCTCTAACTCGACCCGTAACCCCTATGATCCGACCCGTATTCGACCCCTCGACCGACATGTTTGACAGGTCTTACCGAAAGCCAAAAACCCAACCCGAATTGACCCGGCCGACCCGTTTGCAAGGTCTAGTTATCTAAATAACAATTAGTTTACCTAATAAAATGAGAAGTGAAACAAATAATGATCGTTAATCAAATTATATCAGCATTAAATTAATCTACGACTTTCTTTACACAATAAAGACTAAAAACGTCCTTACATAATACTATTCCGAAAAATAATCCAATCCCAAAATTATTCAACCAGAGCATATAATGTTGGTAATTTAAGTGTAATTACCGGTTTAATATTTAGTGTTTTCGATTTTGGTTCACGGATAGGTAAAGACGTTAGAATATACTCCCTCCTATTCTGAGCATTGTTCCCCTTTCCATTTGGCACAAATTTTAAGGTTTTGAATTAAATAAGCAAAAGTAATGTAGTGGGGGTAAGGTGATTGAAGAGAGGGAATGTGTGACAACCCTCGCGAATGCGGAAAGATAAAACATACAAGCATGTGAATTATATAGCGGAAATATGAAGTTTTAAAAACTTTTATACATGCAAGGAAAGAATACGAGGAGTGTCATATATTACAAACTAGAGTACGAATTATACCACACCAAGAGACGAAGTCTCTCCAAAAGGTTAACAAGTAAAAGTGATCTTACAAAATAGATGGGGTATTTTCGAAATAGATGGGGTATTTTCGAAATAGATGGGGTATTTTCGAAATAGATGGGGTATTTTCGAAATAGATGGGGTATTTTCGAAATAGAATTAGCAACTAGCTAAACAACGTCTAGAGGTGTTTCATCCAGGGACAACGCCCGCTAGCTCACACCCGAACCCAAAATAGCATAAGCAAAAAGCCATCCATGCAAGCAACCTGTTCATTCATGAAAAACATGAACGCCACAATCAGTGGGGAGTAACTCCGGGTTCTCCCAGCCATATCACCTTTAACGTACATATAAGGAAATACAAAAGTAGAGCATGCATATATAGATATACATGTGAGTTACGATAAGAAAAGATAGGCAATACAATATATAATGATAAGATCATGTGGAAATCAATTCCGAAACCATCATGTTATTCAAAGACTCGGGAAAGACACCCTTAGGCAACTATATACTCACTAGGGCTTACATCTCACCGTTAGCGGCATATACTTGATAAGATTGAGACTCGACAAACAAACCATACCAAGTCATTCAATGATCAATCATATAATCATTCATCCAACCATACCAATATATTGACGACATCTCTCACGGTAAATGAAACGCACTAGCATCGTGTACAATAGCAAGACAAGCCAATGGAAGTCCACAGGATAAGACGTTTCCCTGAACCGTATACGATAAGACGTTTCGTATACTCATGACCTAGACAAACAAGTTCACGGGATAAGACGTTTCCCGGAACCATGTACGATAAGACGTTTCGTACACACAAGACTCTAATCCTCTCGGTAGGACGACGATAATAATACGGTCCTAGTCTAAACCTGGCCAGACTCTCGGGATAAGACGTTTCCCGATTCGACATGTGGTAAGACGTTCCCCATCCAAGACTCGGTCAATCATAGACGCCGAGTACCCCAAATTCGGTCAACCTTCACGAAAGAGGCGGAAAAGAGATCTATAGTCAAAAGTCAAGCTAGTACGCTACATGCAAATAACACCACCTCGCAAGTATACAACATTTGACGGCCGGGTCGATCAACGCATAGCGTTCAACTCCCAACAACGTCGTCATATGCCCACTAACACATGCATTTAAGCAGTAGGATACCTCTCCGTTCCGACATTCCAGCCTTACGAACGGGAAGGTAGCCAAGGGAATGAGAGTACAAAGCACAAGACAAAAATAGTGCTCAAACCGTATCATTTGTATAAACCGACTCAAAGTGGGACATAGCAAAAACCGTCACAAAACATGTGATACATGCGAATGAACATATCATATATCCAAAACATGAATCAATACATGATACCCAAGCATTAGACCAAGTTTAAGAAGCATAATAACTAAGAAACATAGATAACTTTCCAAAACAACAAGCTTGGAAACTAACTTAAACAAGGGTTCACTTCAAACTGTCATAACTAGAGTTCTAGATATGGAAATGCAGAAATTCCAAGTCGAGGTGATAGCTTATCTTCTTACGGTTCCAACGAGTGGTCACAAGCCCAAAACAAACAAGTAACGAAGGAGATATGAGCATTCTACCAAAAAGGGTCGGTGCTGTGAATTTACACGAGTCCACCCGAGAACCAACAACCCATTTCCATCATTTCCAATTTTCATAATTTACTTCTATCAACTATCAACAATCAATATCCATCATCAACAATCATCAACTAACAACAATCATCATCAAACTCATAATTTCTAAGCTTTCTAATTGTATTCCAAAAAAACGAATTCTAACATGGAAATCATGTAAAACACGTAAATGATACCGAGTAACCCTTCACCGTTACCTTTACGCGTCTTTAATCGATTACTAAGCCCTCCTAGTAGTCTCCACCTACAATTAGGCAATATAAGATGAAATATACTTCACCTTGAGAAAGACGGATAATTTAAAAAGCGAGAAAGACGGTAATTTTATTACCAATACGGATAGAGGAAGCTAAGAGGGGAAGAATAAGACGAACTTACGTGAATTCTATCGAGTAATGAAGAAGTTACGGTGAATCAAAGATCGAAAAATGAAGAGGGAGGCTAGCTTGAGATTTCTTAAAGAGGAAATAATTTGGTTTGATTTTGAGTAATGAATTAGGTTAAGGGAAATAGAGTATAAGTAAGGAAAAGTCAACCAAAAAGTCAAACTCGCCTTAAGACGGCTTTTTCATGGAATCTCGCAGAAATTCCAAATACGAACTCGGAAATTTCAAAATTCGACTCGAAACATAAAAAGCTAATTTAAAACTTAAAATTGCTGAAAAGATTTCGTAAAATATTTCTACTAGAAAAATAGGGTACATTTCCGGGTGTTACAATCACCCCACCTTTTAAAAAGTTTCGTCCTCGAAACTTGAGAATAGAAAATAAAAGTATCAAGGACAAGAATCGGTTTTCAAAATTAATACGAAAACTTTTATAAGGGAAAAATATTTATGAAACGAAGTTCATCTAGAAAACGGTTTAAAGAAGAATTTTCATAAGTGTGAAACTTTACTTACGGATCTCAAGAATGCTCGTCGCGAACGAGAACTCTAATTATCCAAACCAATCTTTGTCGAAATAGTGAAGTCGAAATTCAAAACAACGTTAGTAAGTGCAGGACTAGTTATCAGACGTCTCCAATAACAAGTGCAAACATCCAACCAAACGCAAAATCCAAATATAAAAGCAAAAGAAATCCATTTTCTCCAAAAAGAGGGTACACAAACCATTTTTAAACTTCTTTGAAACGTTAAATTAGAAATATAATATGGAAATTTGAAAGTTTTATCAAAGATATAATCAAATAACAAGACATTACACGTACATAGAGCGACTCGAACTTAAAGTTCACAATCACGATAACAAAATATATATAAAACACGCACAAATGAAACAAATCGAACTCTTAGGGATATGAAGAATCACGATGAAGTCGGCAGGAAGTTCTACAAAAATTCGACATCACTTACTCTACTAATAAACCAAATCCTCAAGAGAATACAATTTATCCATTTTGCAACTCATCAATTTAAATCATCATATTCCCTACAAAAATATTCCATAATCACGAAACTTCGAGTAACAAATCTCAATTATTCGAATCCAATTAGAATCTACTAAGGTCCATCGGCACGGTAGACTCCACGACTAACAATCCACAAGGTAAAGAGACTTACCATGAAATCCTTTAATCCAATTTACTTCAAACTCATTATCCTAAATTTACAAAGAACTTTCTCATCCTCGAAAGTCAAAACACAAACCACGCAACAAAACATAATCATCTAGGATCCAACTAGCCTCATCCAAAGTCTCACGACAAGGGAAAATTCACAATCCATTATCGGTTATAAGAATTCTTTAATAAACCAACATCCTTAATTCGATCATTACTACGCCTGAAACCTCAAATATAAATAGCCACATTAGCAAAACTACGGAGGTTACTAATCCTCAAGATAATGGGTTCACCATTCTATCTCTATATTCCATAACAACTGAGCACTCACTATCCAAAGCTTGCTACGAATATTTCTCAATCTCAAACTATGATTCCTTAAGAATAAAAGAGAATTACTAACTCCAAACCACAAATGATCAATCACTTAGCAATCAGACAACCATTCAAATCATATCGTTCATCTAAAACTCAATATGAATCGATTTTCATTTACGACAAAACTCCTCAAACTTTGGGTACCGGGTCAATTTCCCTAAAGCAAGGTCTCTTTTAGAATCCACCAATTAGAGACATCCAATTCCCAAATGATATACCAAGCAACCGCTATAATACCCAACAACAACGAACTATTATCATGATCAACTAAATTCTCAAAACAACACTACAATACCAAACTCCGAATCTAACATCACCAAGAGAGGATACATTAACACTATTAGGATTCATCCTAGAGCTTAAGTCTTATTTCTCATGATCAAATACAACCTGAACTTTGCTCAATCCAAAGACACATCTTCTAACTAAAGAATTCCAAAATACATTACTCTTACTCTCTGAGCCTTACAAACGGAATATCCAATCCACTAAGGAAAAGATGAAGCGGCAACGAGATAGGAAACGATAAGAAATCTCAAGGAGAACACGAGAATAAAATCAAGGCACGAGATTAAAAGAGAGGAGCGCTGAAAATAACGAGGTCAAGAAAGAGACAAAGCAGATAGTAGAGTATGAATATATCCGAGTAAGAAATAAGATACGAGCATGCGATTTCTTAAAGATCAATCTTGACAAAAACATTCAAGAATGGAAATGAAAAGGGACAATGGCACGGGTAATGGTTTAAGGTTTAATCCACAAAATTTCTCCTTTCAAAATTAAGGCGATAATAAAACCACTTAATTATTCCTTTACAAAGGCCTCTTACCAGGGACCATCATACCACGAGCAGTCATCAAAGTAAGGTACCCTAGACTTGATAAATCGACTACAACCCAAATCATCCATCCTTTCATATCACACGGATTCCCAATTGCGGAATTGAAACCCAAGTATAATAACATTCCTTTAGCTCAAAAATTCAACACAACCTCAAAGGTTTGTTTAATTGAATGACCAACAAATACTCTCTTATACTCGGTCATTTTCAAGTCTATAGCCCATGAGTTCATTATTATCAAGGTACTACATCAAGCCAAACATCATCATTAACATCCCAAGGTATTTCCACCATAGATCACATCATCGAATCTCGCTCATATCTATAATCCTCAAGTAATATGGTTCAATTTACAACGAAACCTTACTACTTCAAACAAGTCTCCGATACCATAAGATAAGATCATATTTTTAAATCCAAGAATTATAGCCAAAAGCTTTTCCACCAAGCCTATACGCACAAACACACAAAAGGAAACCACAAGACGTCACTAAATCTCAAAAGCATTTTACAACTCAAGGCATCATTCAAACTCCTAAATTCAAAAGAATAAATCGCTAATGGGTTAAGAAGTCTTAGCCCACTCATTCAACCTTACACCTTCAAATATCATGAACTACATTAGTCATGGCAAGCATCAAGCATTAAAATCATTAAACATACCTTACCACACTTTCCTCAAATCACAAGTTCATTCTAACAAACACTAATAGTCCACAAAGTCTAAAATTCTTCCAACCAAGTACAATATGCCACAAACTAAAGGGTATGGTGTCCACAAAAGGTCACATAAGGAAGTTGATGGTACAAATTGATAAAGAGGAGGAAAGTAACAAGAGTAATTTCCAAGGGGAAAAGAAGTTAGATGATGAAGAAGCATTTAGATAGAAGGAAGAGAGCATAAAACAATAAGGACGAGAGAATTCATAGATGAAGAAGAAATACACTTCAATTAGGCTTGTAAATCTTCAAATTTTAGGTAGAGTATACTTCTTCTAGGTAACACAAAGATCCACCTTAAGACGGTAGATACAAACAAACATAACATCACTCAACACAATCAACAAACAAGTTAGAACCTAACAAACATCAAGTACACCAAAGACTACCAACTTAGGTCCTTAATTTCTACCCATCTCTCATTTATTATTTCAAGGTCAAGTAGTTTAAGTTTAGGGTTCACGTGTGTGCGTCGGGAGCGATAAAGCTCTGATACCAACTGTGACAACCCTCGCGAATGCGGAAAGATAAAACATACAAGCATGTGAATTATATAGCGGAAATATGAAGTTTTAAAAAACCTTTATACATGCAAGGAAAGAATACGAGGAGTGTCATATATTACAAACTAGAGTACGAATTATACCACACCAAGAGACGAAGTCTCTCCAAAAGGTTAACAAGTAAAAGTGATCTTACAAAATAGATGGGGTATTTTCGAAATAGATGGGGTATTTTCGAAATAGATGGGGTATTTTCGAAATAGATGGGGTATTTTCGAAATAGATTTAGCAACTAGCTAAACAACGTCTAGAGGTGTTTCATCCAGGGACAACGCCCGCTAGCTCACACCCGAACCCAAAATAGCATAAGCAAAAAGCCATCCATGCAAGCAACCTGTTCATTCATGAAAAACATGAACGCCACAATCAGTGGGGAGTAACTCCGGGTTCTCCCAGCCATATCACATTAAACGTACATATAAGGAAATACAAAGTAGAGCATGCATATATAGATATACATGTGAGTTACAATAAGAATAGATAGGCAATTCGATAAATAATGATAAGAGCATATGGAATACAAATCCGAATCCATCATGTTATTCAAAGACTCGGGGAAGACATTCTTAGGCAACCGAATACGCTCACTAGGGCTTACATCTCACCGTTAGCGGCATCTACCTACTTGATAAGATTGAACTCGAACAAACCATACCATCAATCAATGATCAATCATATAATCATTCATCCAACCATACCAATATATTGGCGACATCTCTCACGGTAAATGAAACGCACTAGCATCGTGTACAATAGCAAGACAAGCCAATGGAAGTCCACAGGATAAGACGTTTCCCTGAACCGTATACGATAAGACGTTTCGTATACTCATGACCTAGACAAATAAGTTCACGGGATAAGACGTTTCCCGGAACCATGTACGATAAGACGTTTCGTACACACAAGACTCTAATCCTCTCGGTAGGACGACGATAATAGTACAGTCCTAGTCTAAACCTGGCCAGACTCTCGGAATAAGACGTGTTCCGATTCGACATGTGGTAAGACGTTCCACATCAAGGACACGGACTTACAATATATATGCCGAGTACCCCAAATTCGGTAGATCAATTCACGAAAGAGGCGGAAAGAGATCTATAGTCAAAATTCAAGCTAGTACGCTACATGCAATAACACCACCCAACCACCCGTCGCAATATACAAACATTTTTGACGGCCTGGTCCTAACAACGCATCGCTTTCAACTCCCAACAACGTCGTCTTATGCCCACTACACATGCAATTAAGCAGTAGGATACCTCTCCGTTCCGACATTCCAGCCTTACGAACGGGAAGGTAGCCAAGGGAATGAGAGTACAAAGCACAAGACAAAATAGTGCTCAAACCGTATCATTTGTATAAACCGACTCAAAGTGGGACATAGCAAAAACCGTCACAAAACATGTGATACATGCGAATGAACATATCATATATCCAAAACATGAATCAATACATGATACCCAAGCATTAGACCAAGTTTAAGAAGCATAATAACTAAGAAACATAGATAACTTTCCAAAACAACAAGCTTGGAAACTAACTTAAACAAGGGTTCACTTAAAACTGTCATAACTAGAGTTCTAGATATGGAAATGCAGAAATTCCAAGTCGAGGTCATAGCTTATCTTCTTACGGTTCCAACGAGTGGTCACAAGCCCAAAACAAACAAGTAACGAAGGAGATATGAGCATTCTACCAAAAAGGGTCGGTGCTGTGAATTTACACGAGTCCACCCGAGAACCAACAACACCTTCCTATCATTTCCCATTTTACAAGTAAAAGTGATCTTACAAAATAGATGGGGTATTTTCGAATAGATGGGGTATTTTCGAACTAGATGGGGTATTTTCGAACTAGATGGGGTATTTTCGAATTAGATGGGGTATTTTCGAAATAGATGGGGTATTTTCGAAATAGATGGGGTATTTTCCTATTCGATCTAGCAACTAGCTAAACAATCAATATTCATCATCAACAATCATCAACTAACAACAATCATCCTCAAAATCATAATTTCTAAGCTTTCTAATTGTATTCCAAAAACGAATTCTAACATGGAAATCATGTAAAACACGTAAATGATATCGAGTAACCCTTCACCGTTACCTTTTTAGTACTCCGAGTTATCAATCTTTAAGCAAGCCCAAGACACAACCGGATTCCTTGTTCCAAATCTTCAAAATTAACCCAAAAACTAACTTTTAACACTATATTGAGGTAGACCGAAATTCTGGAAAATTAGACTAAAAATAAAGTTTAAAGATCAGTATTTTACTTACATAGGAAGAAAGAGGGCGGAGAGAGGATTCCGGAACATCAAACGGAATTGAATTCGGATAAGAAATGAAGAAGTTATGCCCGTCTTAAGTTTAGATCTACAAAATGGGTTTTATAAAAAGTTGATGGAAATGAGGATTTTATGGTATGAAAATGAAGAGAAGGATGAGAGGAGAAGATTTATATAAAAATCGTCGAGTTTCGTTGAGAGACGGAGAAATGACTTCCGTCTTAAGGTTATAAGGTGATGGAGTTTTAATGGGGTTTTGGTGTTGGAAGAGGAGGTTGAGTTGTGAGGGAGTTAGGTTATGAGGGAGTATATGTAGGGTGAGTAAGTGGAAAAGTCAACGAAAGTCAAAGACGGGTCCAAAGTCAAGAAAATTCAAAGACGACTTAAATTCAAGAAAAGTCAAAGACGACTAACTTTCCAATGAAAAGCAACTCGACTCAAAAGTCAAGAGAAAAGTCAAACTCGACTCAAAAGTACAGATGAAAAGTCAAACTCGACTCAAAAGTCAAGAAAAGTCAACTCGACTCAAAGTCAAGAAAGTCAAACTCGCCTTAAGACGGGATTTTCATGGAATCTCATAGAAATTCCAAATACGAACTCGGAAATTCTAAATTCGAC
This sequence comes from Heliosperma pusillum, assembly GCA_022085475.1. Lineage (NCBI taxonomy): Eukaryota > Viridiplantae > Streptophyta > Magnoliopsida > Caryophyllales > Caryophyllaceae > Heliosperma > Heliosperma pusillum. The sequence continues at coordinate 515 of JAIUZE010074333.1, read as the reverse complement.
TCGAAACATAAAAAGCTAATTTAAAACTTAAATTCGCTGAAAAGATTTCGTAAAATATTTCTACTAGAAAAATAGGGTACATTTCCGGGTGTTACAATCACCCCCACCTTTTTAAAAAGTTTCGTCCTCGAAACTTGAGAGTAGAAAAGAAAAGTTATAAGGACCAATTCGTTTTCTCCAAATTGGTATTCAAAACATTTTCAAGGAAATGTATTTCAAAAGCATGACATTTTCCAAAAAGGTATAGGAAAAGTTTTCAAAAGTAACTCTTTTTCTGTGGAACGAAATTGTTCTTGTCGTGCACACAAGAACACCAGCATTCCAAAGTAAAGACAAGATTAAAATTAAATCATACGTTGATAAGTGCAGAACCAATCATTAGACGTCTCAAATAACAAGTTCTAGCATCCAACCAATCGCAAAATCCAGTATAAGAGCAACCTAAATCCATTTTCGAAAAATGAAAGTAGAAATTTCATTTCTAAAACTCTTTTAAAAGGATAAATGTGAAATCC